>QBDW01005624.1:0-25534 GCA_003261595.1 Maconellicoccus hirsutus | reverse complement strand
CTCGTAAAATTTCCTATAAGAATGTCTAATCGTTTTTGTTCCAAAAGTGATATCACAGTCGTGCGATGACGACCTATGCAAGGTGTGTTTCACGCATTTTCGTCTCTTATGTGCACGCATGAAAATACGGATAATAATTTCCAAAAAATCGGTGTTGGCCTGTATACGTTTTTTGGCATATATGAGTGAAAGTGGACCATATTCCCTCTCGGAAACCGCCATAACATTTTTGGAATCGATTTGTAAAACCGGTCCAGGGGTTCGTAAAGTTTTTGATTTCTGCTCACTGATCTTCGTATTTTGACAAATAAGGAGTTTTCTCGATTTTATGTTGTTATCCGCCAACTTTGAAGCTGGGCACTTGAAATTTTGACCCCTTATGCCTTTTCAAATACTTTCGATATATTGAAAATAGTAATTAGTGATTTTTTCCAACTGTTGATAATATTTGCGCTATTTCGACAGGGTTGAATTTTCTAGAAATGAAGCCATTTTTGAAGCATTAAAAAATTTCCAAAAATTAAAAAATCGTTTCTGCTGCTGAAAAATTGCCTTGAAGTTTTTTAGTACTTTTGAAAAAATTCAAGAATTTTCAAAATCGAAGATAATTACTTAGGTCAGCCTCCTTCGAAGACTATTGCTACTTCTCAATGTTCCTAGATTTCTGAAGTTAAAGAGGGGTGGGGGTGAAAAGAGTGGTAATGTTTTTGAAAAATATGTACTCTCTTATTCCGATTTGTAAATTGGTTGATACCTGTTGAAAAAAAAAACAATCATTGTGGATTAGGTCAGCAGGAGATGAGAAGGTTCTATCAAATACAACAATCGACCAATCAAATCATGCAACTGATTTACGAAATACGGTGAAAATGCTCGATAAAATGAATCCAAACTCGCAGTACACTTTTTGGACTTGTTTTATGTACCTACGGGTTTTGGGAAGAAGACAACCTTAAACGAGCGTGAAGGCGAATAAAGTTGATAATTCGTCGGCTACGCCGTCTCCACGTTTCGGAATGTTGATGGGGAAAAATACTACCATCGTCTTGGGACGAGCTTTGGCAATAGTTTCGGATTTTTGAAATAATAACTAAGCCGTTTTGCGGACAAACATTTACGCCGGTACGAAGTTTACGATGAAACGTCTCGCTAATCATATCCCGAAGGAATTTTTAACGTTCGCGTAAAACTTATTCGTGTTGAGAATTGCAAGGCGGCGTGTATAATTCAAGCTCGCAAGACGCAACCGAGTAAACAGACCGTACGATATTTGCGCGAAAATAACCCGAATATGACGTCTTTATGCAAATCAAACGTCCAGAAAATAGGGAAATATCGACGTGTTCGTTGAATAGATGTGAAAAGGAGGAGAATGGAAGATAGACTATAAATCGTTGTATCGCCGATGAGCTATACACGTGGGAGTTTCTCACCGAGCTTTATTTACTGGTGGCGTAAATTAGGGTAACTTATGGTTGACCACTTGTAGCGCTTTTTTGTGTATTTTTCCTGTGTAGTTTGTGGTTATGATCGAAGCGCGATGTCGAGCGTGGAATATGTAGTGGAGTTGCGAATTTTATGGCGGCAGGAGGGGTAACGAGGGGGGTCGGTGCTAAGTGTGCAGGAGTCGGAGTAGTTTTTTTTGATACATGAAAAATTCAAATTAGACGGTCTAATGCGATGGAGGTCGAGAAAGGACATATCCTGGTGACAATTTTCAATACGTTCAACAAGTGCGACCGTCGGAGGCGGGTTTCACGCGTTGTTGCACCTTTTCGAGTGGCTCGTTAAAGGCGAACGTCGACGATGAGGTGGACGCTATTCAACGGAGAAGCGCCGTAGCGGTCGAGCGTAATAAACGGATGTACGGAACGAGCTGTGTTAGGTCAACGATTACAGGTACGTGTGCATGTAGCCACGTATAAATCTAAATATTTCATCTGGAGAATTATAATACGCGATGTAAACGTGTGTAGGACGAATTACCATATGGAATACGTTTGGGATATGGTGCGCGTTTCTATTGACAACGCCGAAAAAAAAAAGGCCCAAGATAGAATACGCGGATAATTATATTTTAATGGGAGCAGCGCAGTAAAAAAGGAAGCTCGTTTTACGGCGACGAAAGCAAACAGTCGAAGCTACGGTTTAATTTCGAAATATACTCCCTCGGACGTTAATTTTCCATGTCGAAAAGTTAGCTTAAAAAAGTAAATATGTTAAGCAACAATGGCCGACTTTTTTCCTCATTTCAATAGCGAACTTCGTAAACGTAGGTTTACATATAGTAATTTTTTTCCGCACGAGTATGTCCCTGTTGATTCACGTAGTACTTTGGTAAACCCTGAACGCCGGACTCAATGAAACAATTAACGAAGCCCAGTACGCGAGATAAGAGTTCAAATGAATTGAAAGTTGCAGAGGAAAATCGCCTAAAATCGAGCTATTATTCTAAGGCGAAAAAGCTCGACGCCTCGTTTATAATAATTAGCACGGTAGTGTTTAATTATTTAATTATTCGTTTCTCCGGATTGGTGCCGGGACGACAAAAGTCTACAGATTAGTACCTGAGAAACGCACCCAGTGTCGTTTATTTTCATTAAAATTAGCGCCCTTTTTCGCGCGTAAATGAGAAAATTTAGAGTTGGAGGATCGAAAGTGTGACGGTGGTGTGATTTGATCTTGGTAGGGAGATTTGGTTTGAGGATTGGTTTCAAGGACGTGGTTGGAAATGAGGTTCTTTTGGGGTTTTTTAAATAAAATAATTTCATTGAGGTCTCGCTGAGGTGAAAGGTTCATCAAGAGAAATGTATTAAGAAAATTTTTCGAGGGAAATTTTCTCAGGTCAAAATTTCATGTCTTCCACTCTCTCCAGGTTTCAACTATTCTTAATAGAAATTAGTCTTTAAGTAGAAAGTCAAAACCCGCCATAATTGGTCCAAAAACAAGACTCAGTAGCTTGAAATTTTACGATGACCTATTATCACTTTTCCAAATGGATCTGTCATATTTCAGAGCAAATCTGGAATCAAATGTATCAAAAACAGAGGCAAACAGTCAACATCTCGTAAAACAATTCTAATTTTCGTTTCGTCAACAGACAAAGAATGAGAGTGTGTTTCGGCTTTGTACGATTATTTTTCATTTAAGCTCGGGGAGAAATTTGACACCGCACATAACACGCTTATTGCAAATTATATAACTCAAAATGAGTGAAATTTTTATCGTAAAAGTTGACGTCAAAATGACATAATATTTAAATATCACACAGTCGAAGTTTTATTATTAAAAATTCCCGCATTTGGAGGTTTTTTTTCAAGCGTATATTTCGCCATTGTCGCCTAGGATATGTGTCGCTCATTGAGATTGTGTAGAAAGAATCGAAAAAAAGGGATGAGAGTGAAAAAAGTGGCGCTTTTTAATCACCTCGAGCATTTTGCACTCGACACGTAAACCACGATACGTGTCGTGAGACCGGAGGCGTATTGTTCGCTGCTCGAAAGAGATTTTATTACTCGACGAGAAAACGATGTGCAACGATTGAACCTGCGCGTGGATTTTTCTTCAGTAAAAGTTTTCGAATTTATGAAAAAATTGTTCTGCGAATTCCCATCGCAAAGGTTTTCCAAAAGAGGAGAGGTGGAGTATTGAAACACTATATCTTACGAAAGTACCTTTAAAAAGATCGCTTGCCATTTGCAAAAACGTTATTTATTTCTGTAACTTCGTAATCGGAATTTTTTCTGGATTGTATTCGGTAGAGTATTAGTGTATATTTTTGGCGTTTATGCTGTTTATTTTAGAGTCATTTGAGGGTAAAAATGTACCTTATGTTGAATGAGCATTTGATACTGGGGGGTTTCTCGTATCGAATCTGTAATTGTTGAAATAAAAAACTTGAAATGTTTCCGATACATTTAAGAAAATGTGTAAAACAACGGGTTACTTTTGTAGATTAAGTGAAATATTTCCACTATGGAAGTTGCAGCGGCGGAATTGAACGAATATTTTATTCTATTCCATTAGAGTTGGTGAATTTTAAAGATTATCGTATACAATTAAAGAATTGAATAAGATGTTCTTTCGGTTCACGGTAGAGTTAGCTAAACAGATGGCGCCAACTTATCGTTGCGCGTTTGGTAACTTTATACGGTTCTTTTAATAAATTTGACATTTTTCTTCGATATCGACCCTACGCATTTTTTTCACCGTTGAAAAGGATTTGGGAAGTTTTTCTTTTTTATAATGAACGGCATTTCTCGGATTTAGCTCTCGAGCTTTGTGTATTTTTCATTTTTCTGTAATAGGTGATTTGTAAAATGCTTTGTTCAAGGAATGAGTTTATTTTGCGAGGAAAACATCTACTCGTAGCTAAAGAACGAAATTATCGTAGGTTTGAATTGAATCTTTGAAAATATCATATTTCATTGGAATCGAGTTTTTTCTTATTTTCTAAAACGAGATGTTTGATTTGTTATGGCATCGATGATTGGATTTCATCGTGTAAGTTAATATCACGACACTTTGATTTGGTTATTTATCGAAATTTCATAATCAGTTGATTACTAAAACTTGTTGATTTGGTTTAGGTAACGCAGTGAAATACCGTTTAGCCAATCAAAAATGACGAAAATTAATTCAACACGCTTTGCCACGCCTACCAGCCAATAGAAAAGTATGTTGATTTGGTTGATGCGCGTAGCTCCGCCTTTTAACTGGTTCTCAGCCACGTTGATCTGGTTTACGCGACGTTGCTCCGCCTCTCGACCAATCAAAACGCGCGAAGATGCGGTTAACGCAACCGCGTGTTTTTATCAGCTAAATATCACGTCGCTTCGGTTTCGTGGATTTCTGGTTTTCATTGTTTTTTTCATCGATATTCCCGAATTAATTTTCAAATTATGCGAGCGCATGTTACCAAACGCGAAGTTTTTCTCGTTTATTACAACGTTACTTGATTTTATATTAATTAATTCAAATCCGCGCTTTATTCCACGATGACTTTCACACTGTATTGATACTCGAGTGAAGTATTGTGAATTCCGTGAAGATGCGTGAGTGAGCTACATTGTTCGTTTGAATATAATTAGATTTTTCCCCAATCGCAAGTACATGGCGACCTATTGAACGCGCCAATTAGAGAGGAGAATGTATATGAGAGATTATTTCCATGCACGCTAAGTTGAAAGGTAGCATTTTCAAAAGTAAGCGATTTATGGATTGCTTTGTTGTAAAAATCGTCGCTAAATGGCCTTCTCATTTGGTACGTCGGGTAATGATGATTTTTTACTTGTATTAGCGTAGTACTTGAAAGGCGCTTGATAAACTAGAAACGCAAAAGGTTAGTGCGATCGAAAAGGCGAAGTATTTTTAAATGCGAGTAAAATACGAAGGTGGTTTGTAGCCTTTGATGTTTTTAAGGTGACGAATTTCAACGTTGCTTTGATGTTTTGACAGTTGGTTTACCGATAAAGCGGAAATTTATCGTTAAACAGTGGACTTTTTACGGGTGATTTGCGCCGAAATGAAAGTATCGAGAAGGAATTCAACGGGTCTTGTGATCTTTTGTGAAAGGTTCGGAAAAAAGGAGAAATCCGTTTGTTTTTGGTGAAATGGTAGAGAAAAAACGACGTAATACAAACAGTATTTTGCGAATGGTTGGTACGACTACATCGTGTATATACAATAAACCGATAAAGTTCTGTTGCTCGACTTCGATATGACAAGAGTTTATTTTTCATGGTAATCCTAACTTAATGCACTTTTTCCCATGGAATTCATTTTATTCCTCACTAAGAAATGAACAACGGTTGGGTGAATGTGAAGGCTGAGTGGAGGGAGAACGAAATGACGACGGTAAAGAAACGCTGCCGGGGAAAAAACGAGAATCAGTACAAAGGTGAAAAACGTTAACATCAACAAAGTATAAGAGACCAAGAATACGAGAGGAACAATTTTTATGAAATATGCGAAAGAAAAAAAAAGTTAGAAATCCCCGGAGCTTTTCAATATTCCATTTCTTTTAGCAATTTTCGTAAGCGGTTTAATAATGTAGGGGTTCTTTTTCCTCCCTTCGTTATTCCCTCTCTACTGAAAACTTTTCAAATTCATTTATTTCCCAGCAGAATTTTTCAAACAGATAAAATTATCGAGAATAAAAGTCGATTCTTTTGTATTATGGAATAACGACGCACATACGCTGGACGTATATGAGATGCCCTTTGTTGAACGATTCGCAGGTTTTATTCGAGGTAATTTTTAAGAGGAATTAGCGTCGGGTAAGTTGGAAAATTTTAAAAGTTCAAACAATACGAAATGACCGGTTATTGACATATTGATGTATGGGTATTCTTCGGAGGCATAATTTCGCTATTTAGCCGTTCGATTATCACGATAACCCAAATTTTCTAGTTCTCTCGTGTCAATCTGATAAATAGGGGTATATTTTGACAGCTTTATAAATGGAATATAATCTCGTAATCTTTTGTAAAATATCCGCGCCTGAAATATTCAATAAGCTCGTGAGAAGGTTCAACGTGAAATGTGTTCTGCGTCGTATGAATTTTTGTCAGGAAGTTGAAAATGAATTTTTGGTTGAAAAATGTTTAGAATTTCGAAGTCAATTTTGCGAATCGTGTTTGAATATTTGTGCGGCGTTGAGTTGATCCTGGGTAGATGGATTTATTCGTTCGGGTGGGACAAACAAAATATTCGAGTTTGAATTTTTTTTTAATCAAGGAATTTCATTTACTTGAAAATAAGTAGTAGTTAATTATTGATCAGTATCATAGTCAAAATCGGAAAATAATTTTATTGGAAGCAAATCCCTTGTTTGAAATTGGCCCAGAAAAACAATTTTTGAATATGTTAAGAAATTTGTTTTTCAGAAGTTCTTTATCCGTATATTTGTTTTATTAATTTCAACGTAATAATTTTGGTAAAAAGTGAATTATATAAATTCAATTTTCATCTCTTGGAATTTTTACGAAAACGCGTTAGTGATTCAATAGCATACAAAATTATTTTTGAATCAATTAGTTTAGTAATGATGAGTCGTTCGCGAAAGATTCGTTCGAAGAATTATTATTTTATTGACCTTGACTCGGTAATTTTGGTAGAAAATGAGCAATCTGAGAATAAACGAGTGATATATTGACGTGTCACACAATTTTCAAGTAAAAAAGTTCAAAAATTGGTGTCGTTCGCGAACGATTAGTTTAAAAAATGATTAATTCGTTCGTTTTGTGTTGATAAACGAGTTTTCGCTGGAAAATTGAGTTGCTCAGAAATGATCTAAGGTAAATTTAGGTTTAAGATGCTTTGTAGTAGTTGAAGTTCGCAAACGATTCGTTCATATTATGATTCGTTTATTTTTTTTTGGAGAAATTGGGAAAATCCTATTGGCATTATGAATGATTCGTGAATTAAATCATTAATCTATGTATTTAATATTGAAGAATGCAACGTTTTGAATCGTTTTTTAATTGTACTGTGAATCAATTTATCCGTTCGCGAATGATTCGTTCAAAATTCATTTCATTTTTCCTAAAAACGACACCTATAATTTTTTTTGAAAACAAGTAAAATCGATTTTATGAAAAATTGATTTTTATTATCGTGTCTTAGGCATTTTATAGTGGTCACAGTGTTGCCAAGCGTTTCATACGAGACAAATTACTCAACTAAAGATATATATCGGGTGTCTGAACACAAATCTACTCCCTGATGATAATTTTTGGGGAGCAATTAATCCTCGAAACGGTTTCCGAAACTATCTGATCACTCAGGTACTCAGTGTTACCAATCTCCTACCCCACGAATGGCGTTTTATTTCGAAAATTACCAATTTCGTTTTCAATTCACGAACCACCTCCGTTATTTCGCGTCAATTACAAGTGTACTTCATCACGACGCAATTACATTCGGAATTCGCCAAACGAAACGATTAATTTCACGACCTCGTGAGCCTTCGTCAGGAGGGTAAACGATAAACGTGAAATAACGAACGCATACCTGCGTACGAATAACGAAGAACTCGCCGATAAAAAATAATAATCGACACCCCCTCGAATGAAAAGTACGTCCACCTTGGACGTACGTTATATACGGGCGTAACGAATTTAATGGCACGAAAGCTCGATTCGTATTCGGCACCAGGTAATTTGGTCGGTCGTGTGATTATAGTCATAAAGATGTTTAAAACCACCGAATAACGTGTACACGAGCGAATAAAACAGTCCTTTATGCACGTGCAAGAAAGAGATGGCTGGAGGAACGCGAAAAATAATTTCATTCCCTCAACAATAATAACGCTATTGGCGCTATGTCGATGCAAACGTAGCGTTGGTCGTATCGTGGTGGTATTTTTTTTTCACCGTACACCAAAACGAACCCCCTCAGCGGTGGATTAATTTATCGCCGACTACGGACTATTTTTATGGAATAATTTTAATACGACTCTCGCGACGAGTAACTTTTTCTATTAGTTTGCAGCACGTAATGCGAGTATTATTACGTTAATTCGAAAGTCGAAAGTGAAATCAAACCGATTCCCGTGTACATGCCTGAAAAAAAAACCTTAACCGGAGCATTGTGAAAAATTTCGAATTTACGACGATATTTATTATCCGTATCGCGCGTCGCCGTCCAGAAGGTATTTCGAAAAGGAATATTTTTCGAAAGTTTTACTCGTTTTGAGCATTACTAGGCTGGGACGGGTCCGGCACCGGTGGAATTACTTATACCATCATAAATTTACCGTCGGGAAATTATTTCGGGTACTTTTGGCTCGGGCCAGCGATGCTGGGGAATTTTTATCGCGATAAGGGTACGATTTGTAAACAATACTTTCATACGATTGTAATTAAATTTAATAAAATGGGAAATTTTATAGGGATTTTTTTTCACGTGAGCATCGTGTATGGACGACCGTCGAGCTTGTTTATGGTAGAATTATTGCGATTTTTTTTCACCGTTCTGGATCTAGGAATGAATTATGGGGGTGGTAATGTATGCTGGGGTAATTGGAAATGGTAGCCTTGGAAATTCGTCGTGTTGAGAGGTTCTCGGAGGGACGAGGCGAGGTGGTGGTTTTTCGGATTAGGTAACGCCTTCGGTTTTTTATGATGGACAAAAAAAATTGTTACTTTTTTCAAAGGGTTCGATAAAATTTACATGAATGTAATAACTCATTTTTGCATAACTTGAAAGCCGAAGGAGTTGTGACGCTAACAAAGTTTTATTTTATTCTAGCGCCTTCTATTTTCGAAATAGGCAGCAATTGTATCAAATTGTTTTTCCTAACGTGTCATCATTTGTGAAAAAAATTTACAAATTTTGTCTTGCCGTGAAATTGAAGGAGTTATGTCTCAACATTTTCGGGTGTATCTCACCCTTTTCAAATTCAGGATGGGAAAAACTTCTCAGACATTCGCTTTTGGTGGCTGTGCTAACAGTCAAAGGGTGAGACACTTTGGAGAGTGCATCCTGGGAAGGTATCTCGTTTTCAAGTTCTTCGCCGATGATGTACTTGGGTAGAAGAAAGTTGATAAAAATATGAGAAATATTTCTCGCGATATGATATAACGTAAAATTATGCAAAGCCGCAACCTGTGAAAAAGTTTCTCGTTCGATGGCACAAAGAGCTATTTAAAAGGGAAACGTAACCAAAGATACGGTGGAGTTTTCTTATTTGTTATTTAAATTGTTAACATTTCCTCTACAAACGTCGCGTACGTACGTTGATTCTTGCAAGCATAAAATTTCAATTCAAAACAATCGAAATTACGTTGCTTGTGTGGAAAGTTTTTCATGCTTGTCTGCGTCGATTAATGTTTAAGTTTTATCGACCCGAAGACCGAAGGCGAGTGCGGGGATACACGTATGAAAAGTTACCGCACCTGGCATTCGCAACGAAGCTGAAAATAGCCCATCTCGGCGAATATCTGTGGGAGGATGCGAGCGTCGGCGTCGTACGCGGTTTTTATTAATTCATTTTTTTCGATTTTCGTCTTCTCGCGCGTAACGTGTGCGGTAACTCAGCAGGAGTGGGGATATGTTTGTTTCAAATTTTGAAAAATTTTATTCAATGGATGTGGACCGGTGACTCATCGAGGGACTTAATTTCATTGGAAAATTTTTCGATTTGAATTTGAAAATGTGTCGAGGAAACGAAGATTAAATATAAATGAGCGGAAACGCTCGTACTTCTTTGTCGACTTCTCCTAAGACGTGCTATGTAATTTTAAAGCAACTCGTGGAATTTTTGGCAGGAATTTAAATATTTTAGATTTTTTACAGAGATAATCCGGTAAAGTACCTCGATACCGTTGTAATTGCCATGTTCTCGGTAGAGGAACCACCTCCTAGATAAATAATGTAATGTTTGTTTTGTGAAACGAAGTCATAAAGAATAAGATCGATTTTTCCTTTCTCTTCCTGCTTTTTTATTTCTGTTTCGATGTCTTCATGTTCGAGAAATATGTAAAATTATCGTTTTTATGGCAAATAAAAAAATGGTAACGATGAAAGGAATACGAACGAGAATAAAAACAAGGCAGAAAATATCGAAAATATTTCGCAAAAGAAATACGTACTCTTGTTCTCTTTTCACCTTAAACGAATATTTTTCTTTCAATTTACAAACTGTTTACTTCTTTTCAATTCGATCGAATTTTGTTTAGATTTATCACGCGAATGGTATCCGAATTCGCTCATTCGTCGCGTCTTGAATATATACGAAATGCATACATAAAGCCATAGTAAAGGGGAAGGGGGTACAATTGACATATACGAAAAATAACGCGATTAATTTTATGTGGAAAATGTTAAATGGTGGCTCGAATCCAAGATTTTTCCAGAGAAAGGATACGCTAGAGAGGTTTAATAAAAAATAATCCCCTCGTCATCTGCGCTTTTCCAGCTCAACCGACGCGGCGCGGATTTGCTGGAACGAACCATCAGAATGTTTTTAATGTCGGTGACTTTAATTTTGGTGTTATTTGAATGTTATTCGGTGGGTAAAAGAAACGTGACGTCGTGAGGGTTGCGTGTCTGTGAGGAGAAAAGGAGTGGGGAGAGTTTTGGGTTGTGTAGTTTTGTTAGTTGTTTCACCTCGTGAAAGATATTTCAATTTTGATTTCGATGTTCTGACTTTGATGTTTCATTTTGATATTTTAACACTTTGATCTTGATATTTTGGTTTTGATATTGCAATTTTGACTTATCAATTTGATATTTTGACCTCATCGCGTAGATTTGACTTTTTGTTTTCGATTTTCTCACATTTTGACATTGTAATTTCAATATTTCATTTTCAACTGTGAACTTCGATATTTTGGATTCTACATTTCGATTGTGATATTTCAGTATTGATATTTTGATTTTGATATTTTGGTTCCGACATTGCAATTTTGATGAGTCGATTTTAATATTTTGACTTCAATGTGCACATTTGACATCTTGTTTTCTATCTTTCGATCTTTTGATATTGTGAGTCAATATTTTGACCAACTGTTTATGCGCAATCAATCCCAGAAAACTTCTTGCACTATTTATGCGATATTCGTCGAATCATCGAGCCACTTGTTCGGTTGGCAATTGACACCATGGTATAGTTAAAAAACTATATGGGGTTCTTGCGTATTGTGTGAAAATAGGTAAAATTCAAAAGCATCTCTGTGTCTGGCGCGAATCCAAAGAATAACGACGTAATGACCCGTTAACGAGAACATATTACTTCATGAGCGAGCCCAAAAAAGCGAGTATAATCTTTGAATGGCAGAATGGCTCGGATGAATGAACGAACCACGGGAGGTGTTCGCGAAATGCGAGGAGGATCTTCGTCGGCGGCGCTTTCGGCTAGAAAAACTATCGGTATTGCAGCTTCATTTGGCAATTGCGCGGTTGGCATTTGAGAGAGATAATTTTTCAAGGCGAAGTAGATGGATATCGGCGATGAGTACAGGAAGTACGAAATAATAACGGTAATACCGCATAAGTATTGTGTAAAAATGAGTTTGACATTTAGTTGACCGTTTCGTTTGACATTTTAAACCTTTGTACGGTGGTTATGAGTCTCGCGAGGATCGTACAAAAAGTACGCGCTGCGTGGCGAATGTAGGCCGATGAGAATGGCCGAGCGGATTTACGATTATCGATAATCGTTGCGAGATTTTAAGACGAGAGTGCCGGATAGGAGTCGAAAATTACGATAAAGAAGAGGTACGGCGGTATGAACTACGTTGCGATTCTTTTCTATTAACACTTTGCATATATTAAGAGAGATAAGTTTTCCCTATTAGAAAGTTCGCCGGGTGTGTTTCTCTTTTTTAAGTATTTCATCATTAGCATATTAAATGATAAGGGTCGCATCGTCGAATTTTGTTGGAAAATGAAATGCTTTTGGAATGCCCCGAATTGCGGCCTGACCGCGAAATTAACGTGATTTTGTAAATTTGTACACACGATACGTAGAAATACTTCGCGAGAGGAATTTAAACGATGATGGCGCAAAAATGGCAAAAAAAGGTTGCAAATCAACGCGAAGCGGAAGTGTCGAAGGGGTGAGAAGAATGGTTATTTAAACCCATTCGGCGATATTTATTCAAAACAATGCGCCAAAGAAAGGAAAAAATTTCACCTATTTAAACGATTTGCATTTTCAATAAATCTAGCTTTAAATACTCGATAGACGGTTTGAAATACGAAGCGAAACGATACGCGTGCAACGTGCTGCGCATTGTTTAATTGAATGCGCTGGTGCATTTCGTAATGCCGTATCGCCGAGTGCATTTGCGGCGTGTTTCTAGTCAGATTTGAGTATTTTTTTCGACGATATTGCTCTCGCATTTTATATACGGAATGTTTTCACGAGATTTCTCCCAAGCGGAACCGTTCCCGCGGTGCATTTTTCCGCCTTCGTTTAACGTATACTACGCGATGGAGATGTATTGTTTTTTGGATCGAGGGAGCGGCGAGGCAGGTCGAAGATTTTATATATTCGCGCATCGTTGGGTTACTCGTTGTCGTCGCGAAAATCAAATCCAGGGTTTGGCGCATACTCGAACTGTCGTTTACAGTGAGATTGAACGTATGAAGAAACGTAGTTTTGCCTTAATTGAAGCATGAAACCTAAGGTATACGAAAGTAGGCCCCAGATATTGTAAAATTGACCTCGAATTTGAATTCAGCGTCGTCGAAAACCTTGATTTCGATATACATGAAGGCGTGTTATCACCTTGAACTTTTAACCTCCTCCTCCATCACCACTCCCCACCCCTCCCTTCCCTTCCACTTCTTTTGTAACTTTATAAACTTTGTAGTATTTTAATTACTTCAATTCAGAAATATTTACAGGTCTCTCCCCACCTGTTACCGTTAATCTCCTCCCTCACCTCCGACACCCCTCTCCCTCTCCATCGTCCCCTCCTCAAATAACTTTTACAGAGTTTGTTAGTAATTTTGTGGGATGATGTCATAATTTATTTGATAAAAAGAGTATTTACAATATTCCCCTCACCTGTAGCAGTCAACCTCTTCCCCTCCTCCCGCACCCCTCATCCCATCCTTTCATAACTTTCATAGAATTTAGTATCAATTTTCTGGCATAAAACGGTCAATTGTTTTAATCAAGAAATACTAAAAAATTTTCCAATTTTTACTATCAAAATGCTAGCGAAAGATTCATGTAGTGGATGAAAAGTGAGGGAGGGGGTGAAGAGAAGTTGGAGAAATGAAAAAATGAAGTTCCCTTGCCATTGATAAGGCTAGTTCTTGATATCTGGATAATTTCGGTAGTGAAACAATCGTTACTTACCCGTGATTTTCTATTCAAACGTTGGTAAGACCAATAAAGAGGAGAAAATTGGTCATGGTGGGGAGAGGTGGATGGTGGTACTAATGAAATTGATTTTTAAGAAAATCATTTTGGCGGTATTCAAAAGTATTCATTTTACATTTTGATCGGTTTTTCTGTTGATGTTGAAAAATATTGTGGAAAAAGATAAGGGAGAGGGGCAGGAGGAGGGGGAATTACTCTCGATGAAATTTTTCTATTTATTTCGCTGTCTAAGAATATTATTTAGAGCGGTTTGTGCACTTCACTTGATACATACTAGATAGAAAATTTGTGAGCTATGGTTGGAAAACCACAAATAGGGGGGAGGGAAGGGGGACGGAAAAGTAAAATTGATAAAAAACCGTCATGTATATCGATTTCATGGTATTCGACGATGCTGATTTCAAATCTGGAGTTGTTTTTTATCTGAGTTTGACGAATCTCCTGAAAGTAATGATAATTACATGTTTTCTTCATTAACTTATCTTTTGTTTTGGTGTTTTTTTTTACAGATACTGTTCGCTGAAACGAAAAAAAGAATTTCTTCGAAAATCGCGGATGATATTTTTAACGCTGGTAAATTTACCAGGTAAGAGAATTTTCCAATTTCAAAATAGCGATATATTTTACGTATCGTATATGGTGTGCCATATAAAATAGTATTAATTCGTGTAAGAAGGTATGCAAAATGGTAAAACCGATGGTAAAAGGAGGTGAGAAATTCGCAATGTACGCTAATACAACGTGATAGGACCAGACGTAAAATAATTTAGAGTATATTTCGAAAGGGTATAGTGCATTAGAAGATTCGCGTACGAAAGATATGGTCGGCGCGGTGGAAATTATCGGACGGCGAATCGACTCCGGGATCGAGGCGAGGTTTCGGTCGAAGAGAAGAAATAAATGTTGAACCCTTTTTAGGTTTATCGCAGATGGTGGTCATACTTCAAAGCATTAAGGAAGGAAATTTGGCCGCAATACAAGCTTAGTTGCTTACGAATATTATTACGGTTTACACCTTCAGATTGAACGGATTAGCGGAACGTGTGTTCGCGCGCGGTGCCCTTCGAAATGGAGAGGAAATTTACGCGACGTTGAACGCGCAACAGTTAATACGCGATGAAACGAGAGATGATGAATTTGTCCTCGGTGCGCGAACTTATTAGAATAGTTGAGGGGTAGGAGACGTAAGGGATGAAGTGATTCGTTGAATATTTATAAAGTTTATGGTTATTCGGCAAAATGGCGTTAATTTTTAAAACGAAACCGTCTCGTGAAAGAATTGATTAAAGGATTCGCAAATAGGCGAATGTATCGGACGCATTGGTGTAATTTATTCATCGACATAATGGGTCTCTTTTATTCGATATCGGACGTGTGTAATCGTCGATGCGGAGAAGTACGCGACTTCATGGTCGACTTGGTCGTGGCGAAAAATTACGCTTAATTTATCATATACGCGGCGCGAAATGGTGTTTTGAATAATGTCGCGGAATTGGAATCGGAATTTTAATTTCAGCAGTGAGACGTTTTGAGGCTGGGAATAAAAGCAAAAGGTGCGGGAAAAAGGTTCGAGGGATTTGAGAATTACGTCACGTAGCGAATATCCTCATATAAGCGGTCTTCATTGGCTCGTGCGAGTCGGGTTACCCGACACGCCCAACGAGATTTCACGAACGCGTCGATCGGAGTGTTAGTCGTGAAGTAGCAACGACACGAGGAAGACGTGTTGCGCAGCGTTCAAGTTTCAAAACCGCTACTGCGACTTTAATTCAAGGAAGTGGAGGTTAATTATTTGATGAATACGTGATACGAGCTACGATTGAAGTGCGTCGTACAAACTAAAGTAAAAATTGAAAAAAAATCATTTTTTAATCCCTTTGGCAAGGGTTGAGTTCAACGAAAAGAGGTCATGTTTGGTATCGTTTTATGGGGTATTTCACGTGGATTATTTTTTGGTTGGATCGTTTATGTCTAGGTGCTGTAGTTTTCGAGTTATTGTCGGAAAACTGAAATTGCTGATGTGTTTGGCCCTCTAGAGGACATCGCGCAAGAGGCGGAACGATTGACTTTGTCGATGGCCTCTGAAAATATTACTCGTATATTTACCCTGTTTAAAGGTTTTTTTTTTTTTTTCAACTAAAACGACCAAACCCGAAAGTAAACCCGAGTAGATTTGAGTATAGATTAACAAACGGGGAAAAAAAAGAAATCCATCTCTTCGGATACTGATTTTCAACAACGTACAAGAATCTTTTCACTGGAAGCTTGTTATTATCGCTTGGTAGGAAATTTCGCGCCACACTCGAAAAAAGAAAGCACCTCGAATACTCATAAGGTGTTTTTCTAAACGACTGGCACGCTTCAAGGAGCAAATCCCTTTGATTATCCATGCCGAAACACTCCTCAGATATGCGACGTAACGACTAATATGTGAAATGAAATTAACCACGGTGTGAAAAAAAACCCTCGCAGAGGCTAGAATCTCTTCAGATGGTTGTTCCGTCGCAAACGACGTCTTCGAAGGAGCGCGAGGGGGAGTTAAAAACGCGTGAAATTCCAAGTACGTTGTGTGGATGTATCGCGGAAGTGAAAAATTCGCGGAAAATTCCTAACGATGCGAAGAAGAAAATAAGAAAAACCTCGGTAAATCCTATCGTGAAGTAGTCGTTCAAATGCATATAGACTGAGGTGATTTACTCGGTCGAAGTAACACGGAGATGTGAAGGCCCTTAAGCTCGTCTCCGGCTGGAATTTTTTTCGAAGATGTCGCGGTCGATTTGGAAAAATGAAGACGCACCGGATGACCTAGATTTATAGCTGAATTTTTCAGCGATGGCGAAAAAGTCGAAATTGTAATTAGAACATGTCGAGTGTGATGATCGCTTGGTGTTTGTTCGGGGATACTTTGTGTACCTAGATGGTTAATAATTTAAAGTTATAACTTGACCGGTAACGAGTTAATCGCGTGACAAGTCTGAGCTTGGGATAAAGTAGGCAATACGCATAAAAGATTAATACGTGTGAAAACACGAATATCTAACTCGTATTTAATGTGTGATCTTCGCGTGTTTCGAGTACCTTATCGAGGGGGGCTGATGTAATTGAAGGGTAGCGATGTTTTGCTCATTTTTTCCAACTTAACCGCCTCGCTTGTCTGTGAAATTATTACTTTGGGAGAATTCTCGAGAAAGGCGAACGAAATAATTAAAGGAGTAGACGCGCGGAAAAAGCATCGACGTAGAAAATTCGCCGTTCGGAAATTAGCGTATATTGAGAGCTTTTTGTCGTGTGGAATTATTTCCGCGCCACGAGAATACGCCGCCGCGTAATGGAAAAGTGTAATTTTCTTAGAATGAATTTTTTAGCACCGGCGTCGACGAGCTTTGGTTTTTTCGCGAAATAATATTTTTCCACATTGGAAACATGTTGGAAAAAGGCGTGGATGGGGGATGAGGGGTGGAATTTATTCACAAACACGATGCGAGGCAGATGGGCTTAAATGTGGACTCGATACGGTAGAATGTCTTATCCCGAAAGATGAGGAGGAGGCGTGAATCGGAAATATCAACGGAGGTATTGTAAATAAAGTAGAAAGGCGTAAATATATTTTTTCCTCGAGATGGTGTATTTTTGCGGCGGAAAATTTGATATGTCGTTTTGGACTCGGATGTTTTTAAACTATTCGACGATGGATTTTTGATTTTTTTAATAAACGAAAGCTTCGTCGGAGAATTTTTATGTAAATTTCAATCGCCCAATTATAAAATGACAAACGAGACGTTTAAAAGGGATACAAGATGGGGAAAACGTCGTTTAAAATTATCGTCTCGAATTTCGATCGTCGTCGTCGCGCCGCCATTTGTAAAAATGAAGCGAATTACTCCTCGTGACGCGTCGAATAATTAAATTATTCTCTTCAATTAACGAAAAATAAGCCTCGTTTGAGAAAACGTACGCCTCGGTTTGGGCTTTTAAGACTGTGTAATCGATTTTGAATAATTGTCGTTGCAGCGGTAATAAAAGACTTTAACGTCTAAGACTTGTTGATAGGGTTAGATAAGTTTTATACGGGCTTGAAAAATAAATTGCCTTTTTTTTTCTGCGTTAATGGAAAGCGCCGACAATGCGGTGCCGATAATGATTTTTACGACGAATGAGATACTCGGTGTGTTTCCAGGAACGAGTGTTTCGCAGGTGTCGTGTTTTTTCTTTATTGTTTCACGGGATATAAATGAAATGTGCGGGGGTGGAGAGGATCTGGAGTGTGAATTTTATGCGGAAAGAGTGGGTTGCTTTTTTACCTTTTTGTCGTATTTGAATTAGAAGTGGGTTATGTTTGTCGAAGGGAGTTTTTTGGGTGTTATTTTTGGTATTTTTTCCATTTAATTATTCCAAGTTTATTTTTAATCGGTTTGAGGGTGTTTTGGAGGTAATCGTTTGCGAACGAATTAAATGAACGAATAAACATTTGTTTTTTTATGTATGTATTTTGAATAATTTTTGAGGTAATTTTTCGTCAATTTGTGCCAAAAAGAAGCAAGTTGTTGGTGTTTACGTAAGGTGCCGCGGACTGGTTTCTGTCACCAGTCCGCGGACCTTTCCTCCATTGTATATTTTCTTTTTGTTTGTTTTTTTTTACCCTTTTTTCTACTTTCTATCACTAGCTTAGTTTTTAGATATACTTTTTACTTTTTCTCAGTTAGTCGTCTTTTTGTAATCGTTCGATGTATGTTCTACCATGCAGTTCGGAAAATAAACTATATTACATTAAACGTTCGTACTTCTTTACGAAACATTTTTGGTCCTTCGGGCCGGATATCATATCCGGTGTTTTTTCGTTTGTTTTAAATGTTTAAAATGTGTTAAATTATCGTGTGTGATTAAAATCACTCATGTCGTTCGTTTTGTTCTTTTTCTATTTAACTTAATTCGCTCGTCGTTAGGATCGATATTTCATCGTCCTAAAAAATTTAGTTCGTTCGTCGTTAGGATCGATATTTCATCGTCCTAAAAAATTTAGTTCGTTCGTCGTTAGGATCGATATTTCATCGTCCTAAAAAATTTAGTTCGTTCGTCGTCAGGTTCGATATTATATCGTTTAAAAAATAGTTTCACTCATTCCAGTCGATATTGTTCGAATATTCGCGCTAAAATGGAAGCTTTGAGAAAGAAACTTCGCGTTATTAAACTGAACCTTCGTCGGCAAAAATCTGAGATAGAATCTCTTTTAAATAAAGAGTTAGATCGAGACAACGTTTCCACCATCGAGATGCAACTGAATACGGAATTTTCACCGTTGAAGGAGCAGTTTGATTCGCTATCCTTTGAAATCCTGGAGGAAGAAAATAATCCTGAAGCTGAGAACATCCTTCTCGATGATCAAGCGGAGATGCGAGCCTTCTATGTTGCGGTAAGTGCAAAAATTCGATGTATACGGAAAACTTGGCAGGCTGAAGAGCTTCGTGAACAAGCTGCATCTATTTCGGGTAGCTCCGGATCCGATTCCTCGGTAGGAGCGTACCAATTAAAGTTGGAAAGAGCCACCATCCCGCAATTCGATGGTGACATCTTAAAATTTAACGACTTTAAAGAAAGCTTCGAAAGCCTTGTCCATAACAACAATGAAATTCCAAACACGCAAAAAATGCGTTTTCTAAAACAAGCCTTTGTAGGCAAAGCCGAAGAAGTCATTCGGCACTTCGGTATTAAAGACACTGCGTATTCCGAAGCTTGGCAATACGTGATAAAGAGGTACAATAACCCACGTGCTATAATTCGAGCACATTTTCGAAATTTACACCACCTCGAATCCATCAAAAATGAAACTGGGATTCGAGCGCTATTAGATAAAATTAACGTAAATTTGCGTGGGTTAAAGGCTGTCGGCCTAGATACAGGTGGCACCTTTTCACAATATATTGCGTATTGTGTCGGTATGTGTCTTGATGCTGGTACTGCAAAGGATTGGGAGAATTCCTTCCAGAACACGGATAAATGCCCGTTGTTCGAGGAATTGGAGGACTTCCTGCAAATTCGGTCGTTTTCGGTAGAAGATAGACATGCCGAAAGCGATCTGATCAAGCAAAAATCGAACACTGAAAAATCGACCGAGCGAGGAAAGCCGCGTGTCGAAAGAAAAGCCTTTTTGGCTGAGAAAATCTCGTGTGTTGTATGTACGCAGCATCACTTTTTGAATAACTGTAAGGAATTTTCAAAGGAACGGTATGAAACTGTAAAAAAGCACAACTTGTGCATTAAATGTTTCAATCCAAACCATTCCACCAATAAATGCACAAGATCGAATTGTGCCACGTGCAATCAAAAGCACAACACGTTATTACATTGGGCGCCATCGTCATCGTCCTTTTCTCAGAGTGCTCAAAGTGCTAACCCTACGAATGTTTCTACTTCGTCAAATTCGACAGTACCAGTACCCAAAGCGTCGCTTTCTGCTACCGCGAAAAATAAATCTATTCTTCTTCCGTCCGTCGTTGTCGAGGTTAAATTAAACCATCGAACGGTTTTAGCTCGTGCACTTCTTGATAATTGTTCGCAAGTTACGCTTGTCGCAAAATCTTTCGTTAAAACGAATAATGTTCGTACTCGCAAATCGAGTGAATTAACGTCTCTGGGAGGCATAATTGATGGAGCCGAAGTCCTGGATACTGTGGCAGACATTGTGTTGCAGTCAAGGTATTCCGATTTCGAGCTTCCTATCTCCGCTGAAGTGGTTACTAAAATTCCATATCGCGTGAATTATGACTCAATTTTAAACCTTCCGATTGAGTTTGCCGAATTACCCCTTGCTGAATGTAAAATTTCGCATGCAAATGTAGACCTCATTTTGGGAGCGGAATATTACGAATATGTAATGAAAAATCAGCGGTACTTCTATGATAAATTGAGTTTACGAGAAACCGAGTTCGGATACGTCGTCTCGGGTCTCGATAGTTCGTCAAATGCTGTTACAACCGCATATTGCGGTCTCCTGCGTGTAGACATCGATGCTCAACTTAAAAAGTTCTGGGAGGATGAAGAGCTAAGTGATGCAAATGTGTCACACAATAAAGACGTTTCCGTTGAATACAAGATGGTCGAAGATCATTTTGAAAAAACTTGTGTTCGCGATAAAGAAGGTCGATTCGTAGTACGGTTACCTACAAAACCGACCATTGACAATATGCATGGCTCTTACTCCAAGGCGTTGGGTATGCTAAAAAGGTGTGAAAAATATTCATCGCATGACATTCGACATGAGTATGTAAAATTCATGTCAGAGTATGAAAGTCTAGGACACATGCGAAAATTAACGGCGTTTGAAGCGCAAAAAGCGGTTTATTTTATCCCGCATCAAATGGTACGAAAACCTACCAGCACTACGACTAAATTTCGCGTCGTATTCAACGCATCATGCGTCGATTCATCCGGATCATCGTTAAATGACCACTTGATGGTGGGCCCTACGTTGCAACCGGAATTGTTTGATACGATTATAAAATTTCGTGCACATCGTGTAGCATTTTGCGCCGACATCGAGAAAATGTATCGGCAAATTTCGATTCATGTCGATGATCGGAAATATCAGTGCATTTTGTGGCGATCAAATGAAAATGAGCCGATTTCGGTATACGAATTAACTACAGTGACGTATGGAACTGCGCCAGCGTCGTATTTAGCAACCAAATGCTTATCAAAGGTTGCTGAGTCGTTAGAACCCTCTAATGCAAAAGCCGCAGAGGTAATAAAAAATGATTTTTACGTAGACGATCTAATAACTGGATCCGATACAGTAGAAAGCGCTTTGGAATTGCAGCGCGCCGTGCACACCGCATTGCGTGAGCACGGATTCCCATTAAGGAAATATCAATCAAATTCGAGAGAATTCCTCCAATGTCTAGAAGAAAACATCGTCGAAAAATTAGATTCGCGATCCTTCGGAGAAAATGAACAATCGTCGATTAACCTGTTAGGATTAATTTGGCATCCTAATTCGGATACACTTCGCGTAGTGCTCAATTTGAACCCTTTACCGAGTGTAATTACAAAACGTGTTTTATTGTCTGATATCGCGCGCGTGTTCGATGTACTCGGAGTGTTGTCGCCTATCACTGTTCGGGCTAAAATCATTCTGCAAGATCTGTGGCGCGAAAGTTTAAAGTGGGATGATCCAATAAGCGATCATCTGCAAGATAAATTCCTCGAATATCGCAAAGAATTATCGCATTTAAAAGACTATTCGGTTCCGCGTCTTTGCGCAATTTCGAAAGTGTCTATCGAATTGGTCGGATTTTGTGACGCGTCGCCTAAAGCGTATTGCGCGGTCGTATATGTGCGTTGTGTCGATGAACATTCGAATGTATCGGTAAATTTTATTTGCGCAAAAACAAAGGTTGCTCCTCTCAAACCTTTATTAACTATACCTCGTTTAGAATTACAGGCTGCATTGTTGCTTGCCAAACTTATGACTCGTGTTAAAGATAATCTTAATATTAATTATGTAAATATGTATGCTTTTTCTGATTCAAATATTGTATTAAGTTGGTTAAAATTACCCATAAATGTATTAAAAACGTATGTTTCTAATCGCGTAGATAAGATTGTAAAACTTGTAAATAATTGGAACTATGTTGACACTAAATCAAACCCCGCGGACTTAGCTACGCGAGGTCTTAATGTAATTGATTTCTTAGAAAAAAGGAACCCATTATGGTCAAATGGGCCGAAATGGTTAGAAACTAACTTTAAAGAGTATTTAAGCACTAAATTTATTGTACCTAAAGATGTAGTATTGTCAGAAATGCGTTCGCCGAAAATTGCCTTTGTAGGTTGTGTCATCGAAGGTTCAATTTTAGATACTTTCTCTTCCCTTTCAAAATTATTAAATGTAGTTGTATATATGTTACGATGGAAAACAGGTGTCCGAGGTGTCATAAATCCTCACGAACGTGATGCCGCTAAGGATCTTATGATCAAAAAATCACAACGAATGTTTTACGAAAATGAAATGATTCGTTTGGCCAACAATCAACATCTAAAAAAGGAAAGCAGTCTAAGACAGCTTGACCCTTTCGTTGATAAAAAAGGTATTCTACGCGTTGGCGGAAGGTTAAAAAACGCACAACTGCCTTACGAAAAGCGACATCCTGTCATCCTTTCCGCGAAATGCAATCTTTCGAAGCTCTTGGTAGTTTACGTTCATGAAAAATATTTCCACTGTTCTCGGGCTATCGTATACTCTTACCTGCAAAACCAATATTGGTTCGTAGGAGGAATGCAAGGTCTAATAAAAAAGGTGATTCATACTTGCACGTTTTGTGTGAGACTTCGAGGAAGAACTGGGGAGCAAATCATGGGTCAGTTACCTGCTACCCGAGTCACTCCAGCGCGACCGTTTTTAAACGTAGGAATCGATCTCTGCGGTCCATTTACTGTCCGATGTTTGGGTCATCGATCCCGAATGCACAGTAAGGCGTATGCAGCATTTTTCGTGTGTTTCACCACTCGTGCTGTGCACATCGAAATCGTGTCAGATATGTCCACAGATGCATTTCTAAAAGCATTCCGTCGTTTTGTCGCGCGTCGTGGATTGCCTGCTCAGGTGTATAGCGATAATGGTAAAAATTTTGTAGGTGCGAGCAACATCTTTCATGAAAGGGCTAAACTTGAAACGTACGCCGCGAATGAAGGAATTAAGTGGAGATTCATAACTCCCCGAGCTCCGCACCAAGGAGGACTGTGGGAATCCGCTATCAAAGCTGGAAAAACCCTGTTAGTCAAAGCATGTCGGAGTCACGTGTTAACGATTGAAGAACTCCAAACGGTATTTTGTCAGGTGGAAGCCATCTTAAATTCAAGGCCACTGTGTTATCGTCAGGAGGTTGATGATTCATTCGGAGTAATCACCCCTGGTCATTTTCTTATTGGTGGTCACCTTCTCGCACCCCCTCTCGAGGAAAACGCTCCAGATGCCAATTTGGCAACTCGTCTAGCTGCGTCTCAGTCGATTATAAGGAGTTTTTGGAATGAGTGGCGGAAATCATATCTCAACTCTTTACAATGTCGAAACAAGTGGCAAAATCGTAACGTCAACGTTGCAGTCGGTGACGTCGTCACCATTAAGGAGGATAATGTCGGCGTTTTGAACTGGCCGCTAGGTCGTGTGATGGCTGTGTATCCAGACGCAGATGGAAATGTTCACAGCGCGACAGTAAAAACGTCAGCTGGAATGTACAATAGGGCGGTAAATCGCCTCGTAAAATTATTTTCTCCTGAGGGATAAAACCCTCAGCCGGGGGAGTATGTTTACGTAAGGTGCCGCGGACTGGTTTCTGTCACCAGTCCGCGGACCTTTCCTCCATTGTATATTTTCTTTTTGTTTGTTTTTTTTACCCTTTTTTCTACTTTCTATCACTAGCTTAGTTTTTAGATATACTTTTTACTTTTTCTCAGTTAGTCGTCTTTTAGTAGTCGTTCGATGTATATTCTACCATGCAGTTCGGAAAATAAACTATATTACATTAAACGTTCGTACTTCTTTACGAAACAGTAGGCGTAGTTGAACTCTCAAAAAGGCCTATTTGAAAGTCAAAATCGGACAGCAATACGGATAGTACTTTGTTAATTACAGTTGACTTGGTCAAGTGAAATCCATGAAGTTGAGGAATTTCTTCATCCGTCGAGGCTCGTTTTATACACCTTGACAAATGATCATATGCCACCGCCATTACGTTAGCAATGGAGGTGACATCATATCCCATATCTAGCAATTTTTGATAGAATGGTAATTGTCTCAGGTTGGTGAAGTTTCCCATGTACACCCATCTCTGCCTCCGATATTCATTTGATTTTTCTTCATTGTCATTTATCCTTTCAATTTTATTTTGGTCAAATACCACGTCCTGACCATACTTTAACTCTAGTTCGTCGATTTCTGCTCTGCAGATACACCGGTAACGCAGTAATAATAATTTTTTCTGAAATCAATAAATACCATAATTGTTAAAAAATTAATAAAATTAGTAGTTTACAAGGGGAGTAGAATTTTTAAATACAAATACACTTGTTCACATGGATATGCATATTCATTCACAGTAAACAAAGCGTGTTCTGTTACTTGGTTCAAGAGTACATTAGGAAAAGTTGATGATTATTGATGTTTTTTTTTTTTTTTTCGCCATATACAGCAACTGAGTATTGAGGCGATTTTTGGAGGTGTTGTTTAGAGGTGTTTCAAGCCCGTTGCCGAAAGGAAAGACAATAGGTTTAGAATTTCTTTTGGATCTTCAGAGGTGAAAAATAGTGGTCTTTCTTTTTGATACTTTGGACAATGAAAGAGTAGGTGGTTGACTGAAATTTGTGTGGAGCAGATATGGCATATTGGAGGTTGTTCTTTTTTTGAAAAGGTATGAATGAGTCAGAGAGGTGTGGCCTGTGCGAATTCTGGTGAGAACTACATCATCACGACGAGATAATTTCGAAATATTTCTTGAAGAAATGTTATTTTTGATGGATGGGGTGTTAGACCAGAGTTTTTGAAAAGAAAGATAGGTATCGGATTCAATAGAGTTTTTCAAGTCGGAAAGAGGGATAGGAACGTTCTGGATTGGTGTGATTAGGAGTGCTTGCTTTGCTAAAGTATCTGCTAATTCGTTTCCTGGGATGCCTGAGTGTGAAGGAACCCAGCGAAGGGAGATT
>QBDW01005622.1:0-114399 GCA_003261595.1 Maconellicoccus hirsutus | reverse complement strand
CATAATTTACCAATAATTACAAACAATTACCATAAATTACCATAATTTACCCATATTGATAGTAAATTACTGTAATTTGCAAGTACCGTAAATTACTACATTTTACGAATTATCATTGTAAATTACTAAAACTGACCGATAATTACGGTCAATTACCATAATTTACCAATCATTAGAGTGAACTACCATAATTTACCAATCATTAGAGTAAATTACCATAATTTACCAATTTTACCAAACAATACATTTTATCAATAATTATCGTAAATCACCATAATTGACCGGTAGTTGTGGTTAATTACCGTAATTTACCAACAATTTCAGTAAATTACCGTAATTCACCAACAATTTCAGTAAATTACCGTAATTTACTAATGCCATCAATTACTACAATTTATCAATAATTATCGTAAATTACTAAAATTTACCGATGATTACGGTTAATTACCATAATTTACCAATCGTTACCATAAATTACCTCAATTATCCATGATAAACACGATTTACACAGAAATACGGTGAGTACCGTGGTACTCCACAATCACCTTATCTGGTCCAAATGTAATTACGGAAATTTACCATCCGTCAACGTTATTCCGGGTAATTTACAGGTAAATCCTGCGATTTACGGTGAGTAACACGTGGTCGTGAAATGTTGTTGGACGAAAAGATGAATTTGAGTTGTAAAATCCAAATAGCGAGTGGTAATATTTCGACGACATCGGTAATTACGGTAATTTACCTTCAAATAACGTAATTTAAGGGTAATTCGAGGGTAAATACGGTAATTTATGAGTAATTTACATATGAATACGGTAATTTACTGGAAATTACGATATGTGAAAAATAAGAACGACGGACAAATAAAGGTAGGATTTTTCTCATTTGAAACCAGTCTATCGCAACAAATACCCGAATAATGGAGATTCGGATCGTGGACGCCACCGCTACGTGATTCCCCAGGCGGAATTTCTTTCAGACGCCACATTTACCACGCCACTCAACGCCGTTTACAATACCACGGTACAAAGCACATGTACGAGGACTGAGGGCGGCGTCATCGCACACCGACGCACCATTTCCGCGTAAATTCGTCGGCCACCTGCGACCTCATCTCGCGTTATAATTTACACAACGCCGCTGGTAATTTATTCGCGACACGATCAAAACGCCCGAACGTGAGAGGCGACGACCTGACGACGCGGTTTCGCTTCCGCCGCGTCACCCGGGCCGCGCCGCATGACGAATGAGGCGTAATTTTGAGCATCACTGCGTAAACGCGCTTTTTCTCGTCCCTTTTGACTTTTCTTACTTTACAATCCATTGCGCTACGTCGTCGTCGCCGGTCCACGCCCGAATCCCCTCGAGCATTTTGTTTAAACTTCGTTTACTTCGCTCTGGCGTAAAACCAATTTTCACACGAGTAGCTCGTTTTTGGCGGGCCTTTTCTCGCGCGTACACCCGTGTACACCCGTGAACTACCCGAAGCTGCGGACGAGGCGCGCTTAATGACGCCATCGTACCGCATACACCTTTCGCGCGCCGCTGAAATTCGTCGCTTTTCCAAACGCCGCTCTCGGTGTCCCGTTGTTTTATGGGTAATTTCAAAGCTGCCTACGTACTCGTACATCTTCTTCGAGTAGTCGTAAAACACACGCCCTAAAGCCACCAGTCTTAACGCGTTCTTTCCCGATAAGGGCTTCCTAAGCTGTTTCTCCAGTACTTTTCCATCGCACACATTCGTACCACTTGCATTTTCAGCCACTTCACGTCGTAACCTTACACGTCGTTTATACCTTTTGTAAAACGATACCCACTTTTAAGCGTCTCCGCGTTGAAACGCCGTCCGCATTCGCATCCGCCAAGCTCGATCCGCCAAAAAGGCAACGCTTTAAAGGCGCCGAGCGACGATACCCGGTATATGTTGATTTTACCCGCCAGTTTCCATTTTCCCTCCATTAAAACACATATGCGGGCACATTTACGTACTACAAAGTACACACAACATACCCAACCCACACATCCCCCTGGTCGCCGTTCCGCCACGACGTCGTGAGCCGTCGAGGGTGCAGTTGCGAAAGGGGATATACGCGTTACAAGTACAAAGTAAATATTTGCTTAACGCGAAGAATTTCAAATACTACGGTAACGTGATTCGTTTTTTCCTGTTTTTCTTTTTCTCTCCCAGTATTTTTTCTCATCGCCGCCGCGCATTTTTTCTCCAACTCGAAAAACTCACTCGAGCTTTGCGGAGCTCACTCAGTCCTTTTTTTACTTTTCGCTTTCTCGCGACTTGTCGCCGAAAGGGGTAAAAGCCGACCTTCGACATCTTTTCGTACGGAGATTACAAAAAATTATTTTTTACTCCAGATTTACCACCGGAAGCCTTTTCAAACGAGAAGTACTCAAGAAAATGAAGCTCGAAATCGAGACCGGGCTAAAAATAATCTCTTTCGAGAACCTTCGTCTTCGTTTTTCTGTTAAAATTATTCTTCGGTACTTTGTGTCATTAAGTGGTAAAAATACGAATATTTTTACAAATTGTTACCGTAATATTTGCAATGATTACGGTAACTGTTGTGTAAAATTACCGTAAATACCGTAATTAACGAAAAATACGATAAATTACCCAAACGGTGGAAAGTCGAAGAATACATCGTGCAGCTCGATCATCTCAATAACACGAACAGAATCGAAGCAAATTCACGGTGAAAAGAGTAATTTCCATTGAATCAAATTGAACGATTTTAATGGCCATATAGTTGATAAATATTACGAAAATATCGCAAAAATTACGGTAAATTTCGTGAAATTACTGTAATATTATAAGACTGATGTGATTATGGAAGGTGACAATATCAATGTAAATTTACAGCAGTTCTATGACATCGCGATATAATTATGCGAAATCACAATTTTTCTTCAAAGATTGTGGTAAATTTTGTAATAATTACGGTCATTTAAAAAAAATTACCTTAATTTCAGTCAATTACCGCAATATTGTAAATTTACGGTAATTTTGTAAAATTAAAAATAATCTCGAAAAATTACAGTAATTCTGTAAAATCTCGTTTAGCTCGGTAAATAACGGTATATTAGGCGGTAATTTACCAACATAAAGTTTACGTCGGTAAATTAAAATATTCAACAAAATTGTGGTAATTTTGAAAACCCCAGGTAAATTCGGCAACTTACCGTAATATCGGAAAATAACCGCAAAATCATGGTAAATTTGGAAAGTTACCAAAATATTGTAATTTACGGTAATTTTATAAAATTGACGATGATCCTGGAAAATTACGGTAAAGTTGACGGTAATTTACGAAATCACGTTAAAACCCGTAAATTACGATTACTCCAAAAAATTTAGGTAAATTTGGTAAATTACTGTAATATGGAGGATTTACCGTAAATTAGAGCATATATTTACGGTTATTTTGGAAAATTACTGTAATATCGTAAATTTGCGGTATTTTGTAAAATTACGTTTAAATCGGTAAATTACGATTACTCCAAAAAATTTAGGTAAATTTGGTAAATTACTGTAATATGGAGGATTTACCGTAAATTACTGCGTATAATTACGGTAATTTTGAACAATTACCAAAATATTGTAATTTACGGTAATTTTGTAAAATTACGTTTAAATCGGTGAATTATGATTACTCCAAAAAAATTGTAATTTCGTAAAATTGGAATAAATTTGGTAAATTATTGTAATACTGAGAATTTACCACAAATTACTACGTGAATTTTGTAAAATTTACGAAAAACTTGAGAAATCACAGTAATTACGTAAAATCACTCTACATCTCCGAAATCACATTACAATAAAATATCGAAAAATTACAATAAATTACGAAAACTACATGGTGTTTTGAAAGTATCGATGAAATTATGACAAGTTACGATAAATCACTACCAAAATACGCTAAAATCATAGTAAATTACATCAAAATAATTCGTACATTTGCTCAAATCACATCTCGGCAAATTACGTACGTGGCAACATCCGAAAAACCAGCATCCAACACAGAAAGCGACACGAATCGATATACTACGTGATACAATCAATACACAATACCTCCGAACGATCACTCGACTCGCGTAATCACCGATAAATCACTTCACGCGCGCATTCACCAACCACGAACCACATCCACACCAGATATTCCATCAATTCGTACTTCCTTCGTTCCAAAAAAAAAAATCCACAACTACTCGCGACACACGCAGCCGAAAAAACCCCCACGTCCAATTGATACAAAATTACCTCTTCGACACGTGCTACGACCAAGTATTCGCCGTGGCCAGGTACACGAATAACGCGTACCCTGTAATCCTGCCATATCGCCCTCGCCTCCCCCGCCACCCATCTCAGGTATCATAGTTACGCAAACCGTTGACAAGCGAATGAATCACGCGTTGCTAATACGATTATGTAGATACTAAAATAATATACTCGAGTATTCGGGGCCCCGAACGAGCAAGCTTTTCCAGCTACGACGACCTCGAAATCGTTACGAAACTGTATACTTATTCGGAGAAGTACTAATTAGCGCGCGTACGCAGCGGCGACGAAACGATCGAGGGGTTACCTTTTCGATAACCTCAGGAAACAAACGAGGCCGAAGTGGAAAACCATGCCTATAAAATATGCATAAAATGCCTATATATTTATAGAAATATCACAACACAGTGTACAAAGTGATACCCTCGAAAACAAGGTATACTGTTTTTTTCGAAAAAGGTCGAAATTACTATATTTGGAAACACCCCTCAGCCACCCCCGCCCTCTACTAATATTAATCAAGTTCATTTAGCCAGAGGTTCCGCCTTTTGCTGATCTACAAACAAAAATTGTTCTATAGTATGTGATTGGATAAAAAAAAGACAAAAATTCATCGAACCCCCTCACCCAACCTCATTTTTGCCTCGCTCTAATGTGAAGACGCTTTTAAACAGGGGTGTAACCAAAACGAAGTGATTTTTCAAGGTGGGAGGGGGAGGGGATTTCGAAAAATGACAACTTTTTCCTCGTGAAATTACCTACAAATTATTGAAAAATTACAATTTTTAATGCTTTATTCGACGACGCGATAATAACGTTCATCATAATACGTCATTAGACATCATATGTCGCCGATGACCGTGAAACGTCACCATGGCAATGACTTTTCATCAAATCGTGTCATTAGACATGTCATCGCGACATGTTACCATGACAATGACTCGTCATCTACGACATGTTACATCAAGATTTTCATTCATGAACATGACGTCACCATGACGATGACTTGTCATCTATCACATTTTTTATTTTTTGTAAACACGAATGTAGAAGACATTACACGTTTTGAAAACGACAAAATTATCATCTGACATGTCACTACCACAACTGCAACCATGACAACGCTACGACATATCGCCACAACGTGTCATTATGACGAGTCACATTGACTTGTCACCGTGAACTGTCATCTTTACATGATTACAACATGTCACCGCGACAGGTCATCACAACAAGATCATAAAATGTCATTCTGACATGTCACCATGGCACAATGACATGTCACTATAACAATGAAGTGTCATCTATGACATGTTATAAAAACAAGAAAATATCAAGATTGTTCTTCTGATGATGACATGTCACCACGACAATGAAGCGTCATCTATGACATGTTATAAGTGACACAACATTATCGAGATTGTTACTTATGATTATGACATGTCACCACGACAATACCGTGTCATCTATAACATGTCACCACGACAACAAAGTGTCATCTATGACATGTTATAATGACACAACATTATCAAGATTGTTCTTATGATGATGACATGTCACCACGACAATATCGTGTCATCTATGACATGTCGCCACGACAATGAAGCGTCATCTATGACATGTCGCCACGACAATGAAGCGTCATCTATGACATGTTACGATAATGACACAACAATATCAAGATTGTTACTCATGAAGATGGCATGTCACCACGACAATACCGTGTCATCTATAACATGTCACCAAGACAATGAAATGTCATCTATGACATGTTATAATGACACAATATCAGGATTGTTTTTATAATGATGACATGTCACCACGACAACGAAGCGTCATCTATGACATGTTATAAGTAACATAACAATATCGAGATTGTTACTTATGATTATGACATGTCACCACGACAATACCGTGTCATCTATAACATGTCACCACGACAACAAAACGTCATCTATGACATGTTACAATGACACAACAGTATCAAGATTGTTTTTATGACGATGACATGTTACCACGACAATGCCGTGTCATCTATGACATGTCACCACGACGATGAAGTGTCATCTATGACATGTCACCACGACAATGAAGTGTCATCTATGACATGTTATGATGATTATAAAATATCAAAATTCTGTGACGACTTTCGAGTTGGTATGCCAATTACAAAACTCAATACGTAGAAAATTTCACGAGGAACGTCTTCAGTAATTATAATTTTCGTAAACCCACTTCTCCCCTCCCCCTTAAAATCCACAATATTCAACACAGCTCACCCGTCAATCAAAAAGACCACCATATTGTACGAACTCTCAGCTTTATTTCATTGATTTTGTTTAAAATATGTTACAACATGTCTTGAGGGTTTTTGATGTTCTTGGGTCTGGTTATCTATCTATCTCAAAATGTTCCCTTGAACTCTCCGAAATTTTCGCCGCGCAAATTCGTCTAAAAAATATACTCCCCGGTATCTTTTTGCTTTTAAAAACCAATTTCCAACTCATCCTTTTGAACTAAGCATACAGACGCGTAAAAGCATAAGCTAAAAAAGATGATTAAAGTTTATTCTAAGCTGCGTCTGCTCCCCTCGGCCTCGCGCCCATGCTACGTATCTCGCTTTTTCCAACGAACGTCCGACGAGTCTATATATATTGCATAAACTCGCGTAAGATGTTGAAACGTCGAGAGTCGATTATAATTAAAGAGCTTTCGAGATGAAAATACTCTTATAATGGTTACGCGATCGCGTATTCGGCTAATTTTCGTAAACTAAGTAAAATCTCGAGAAACGCGGTATTAAAACATTTTCGGGTGTTTTATTCGCATACGTATATTTTCAACTTTTGAAGTATACATCTTCGAAAGCCATACGCGAGATTTACGCCAGTGCTCTGTATTTTACAAAATACCCGCACCGAGCACTTAGGTGAAGGGGGGTAGCGGTAAAAAAGGCGGAATTCGGTGGTAATCCTCGTCTACACGCCTATACGACGTCGAGAGAAAAACGACACAAATCGTAAAACCAACGACTGGTTGTAAGTGCTGAAAAAAGGCGAAACACGAAGAAATTTAATTAAAACCGGAACGTTTTCTCGTTGCGAAGACGTTGTAATTATTTTCGTTCGCGTTGTTGATTTTAATTAGTTGTATTCGCAACGTATTCTCGGTCGTTCGTCGACAATTAAACGCAACGGTTGGGTCGTTTGACGTCTCTCGGTCGTTCGCGCCGCGAACGAGCGTGTAATTCGCGAAAACGCGGATTAGCATAATTATCGACGCGTGTCATGAGGGATTTTGGTTTTCGGCGGGTCGAGGCGAGTCGCGAAGGTGTAAAGGTAAGAGGTATTTTGGGCGTTTTAATTTTCAACAAAACGAGATACTCGAGGTATAGGGTGTCCAGGAGATGCGGTTTGGCGGTTTTATCGAAAACGTGGCGGAATTCGCGTCGGGTATTTTGGGAATTCGACACTCAGTCTTTGTAGGGTAATTTCGGGATTTTGTCGCCTGCGAGCTGAACAATGAATATCGCCCTCACCTTCCCCCAAAAACAATTAATTACCGTGAAAAATTCATTGAGAAGTTGCCATTAAGCACCAATATTTTTTTTGCACGATTACAACACAATTGATACAATTGCTCTTGAAATTAAAAAATGAATTTCTTTAATCTGTTGACTTGTGTTTTTCAGTTTTTTAAGGTGCAATTTTCAATTTTTAGATTTTTTAATTTTTCGAAATTTTTCTTAATCGTATATCTTTCAATTTATCGATTTTATTTAAATTTTTCGAAGCACGATTTTAGATTTTCTGTTCTTTAAAATTAATTTTAATCATACTTTCTTCAATTATTCAATTTTTTTTTCAACAAAATGTGGGACAATTTACAATTTTTAGACTTTTTGTCCTTCAAAAATTGTTTTATTTCTACTTTTTTTTAGATTTTTTTCAATTTTGTACGGTACAATTTTCAATTTATAAACTTTTGTTATTTTTTAGCTTCATTAATTTTCTTAATTATACTTTTTTCAGTTTTTTTTTCAATTTTTCCAATTTTTTGAGGTACAATTTTCAATTATTAGATTTCTTTGATCTTCGAAATTTTTATTAATTGTACTTTTTTCAATTTCTCGATTTTTTTATAATGTATTTAAGTAAACTTTTCAATTCTTAGATTTTTAATTCTTCAAAATTAGTTCCAACCTTACTATATACAATTTTTCAATTTTTTTTCCAATGGTTTGCGGCATAATTTACAATTTTTAGACTTTTTATTCTTTAAAAATTGTTTAATTTCTACTTTTTTTTAGATTTTTTTCAATTTTGTACGGTACAACTTTCAATTAATAAATTATTTTTAGTTTTTTTAGCTTCATTAATTTTCTTAATTATACTTTTTCCAGTTTTTTTTTCAATTTTTTTTGAAACTTTCGTTCTCTACAATTTGTTTTTGTTCTTCACGATTTGTTTTAATTACAAAAATGTTTCAAATTTTTTATTGGAGTCGTGCCTTTAACCACAGGGTTTTGTATACGGCACGTTAAAAAGAAAACAGAAAAAAACTTTATTAATTGTACTTTTTTCAATTTTTCGATTTTTACATAATGTATTTAGGTATAATTTTCAGTTCTTCAAAATCAGTTTTAACCGTACTTTTTACAATTTTTCAATTTTTTTCCAATGATTTGTGGTACCTTTTTCAATTTTTACATTTTTTTGTTCTTTAAAAATTGTTTTAATTGTACTTTTTTTCGATTTTTCAATTTTTTAAAATTTTGCAAGGTACAATTTTCAATCTATAGATTTTTTTTTGTTTTTTTGGCATTTTTAATTCTCTTTATTGTACTTTTTTCAGTTTCTTTTCAATTTTTTCGAGGCACAATTTTCAATTTTGAAACTTGTTTTTCACAATTTTTTATTTAATTGCACCAATTTTTCGATTTTTTCAATTTTTCGAGGCACAATTATTAATTATAAGATTTCTTTATTCTTTAAAATTTGTATTAATTGTACTTTTTCTAATTTTCAAATTTTTTTATGATGTATTGAGACACAATTTTTAGTTCTTACAATTAGATTTTTAGTTTATCAAAAATTGTACTAAATTTACTTTTTTTTAATGTTTTGATGAACGATGTTCGATTTTTAGATCCTTTTGTTTATTTGTTTGAATTGTTCTTTTTTCAGTTTTACTTTTTTTCAATTTTTTCGAGGCACAACTTTCAATTTCTGGATCTTTTATCTTTCAAAATTTGTTGTAATTGCCCTTTTTTCAATTTCTTGATTGCTCTCGGAGCGAATAGACTACAGTAATTCTAATCATTCGCGAACGAATCTCAGAAAACATTGCGGAAGAGGAACTACAAACGACTTTGTTTACATCGTTCGCGAACGATCTCCCGCCAAAGAGTCGTTTCAATTGTTCAAGAACTCTGAACGTTTTTTTGTTCCCTAATCTAGAAACATTCAACCTTCATGCTTCGATTGTTCCAATCATTTGCGAACGATTCTTTCAAACCGTTTTGTTTAGTTTGCTTTAAAATTTAAAGGCTACGTTTGGGTTTTTTCGAGAGTATTTTCATTGCACGCCGAAATACCTACTTCACCTTGTTTGTATAACGAATTAACGAATACTTTACCGCGCCGTTAATAGAACTCGATACCTCGAAAAATGTCTATTTCGCTTGTCGCGTTAATATTTAATAACACGTCGTTTATTCCACGCTCCCTTCCCCCATTTTTTCAGCTTTTTCGCGTTTTTCGTCGTCCGACGGCGATTTCGTCAACGAAGCGCGAATACGTCCGAAATATTTGATTTTCGAGAGGCTCGTCGAGGAATTAACGTAATCGAAAAATTCACTCGAACGTAACACGGGCCATTTTTCGTTGTAATTTTCACCCGGCTCGAAGGACCCATCATTCATTCAATATTCCTCCTTCTCTTTGTGGGGAAAAAAATTCGAAAAATTATCTGAACGAACGGAAGTCTCCATCGAATCAGCACGCCCTTCGCCTCTCATCAGCTTAACCGACTACGATAATTTAATATGAAGCGACGCCCCCTCAGCCCCGCATCCTTTGAAATTTCCTTGTCCATTTCTACCGTTAATTTGGCCGCTAAAATTATGTCCCAAGAGGAGAGAAAAGAGCAACGAAAAAACGAGCAAATTATGCAAATTACACTACGAACAACGCGCCTTCGCGAACAATGAATTGATTAGGTTTTTAAAAATTCTTAATTCATATAAATTATTCCTTTTTTTTCTTCCATCGCCACCAACGGCATTTACACGTTAGACAAAAACTTACGACGAATTATCCGCCGCCTCGCGCTGGTTTTCACTTGACGGCGATTTCACGAGGCGCCTTTTCGAGGTAATTCGATGATTGATGGCGCTCGAGGATTTTTTTTCGCGACAGAGACGCGAAAAAAAAGTCAGACGTGTGGTTTTTTTTTCAACTCTGGCAAAACTCGCGAGCGAAAAAAAAACCCATCGATGAAAAACAACGAAAAGCGAGTAAATAATGATGAAAATTTCCCTTGTACGGGGAGAACTTTCGAGAAAGAGGGATTACCGAAGAGAAATGTATTGATGAATTTATCGCCCGAAGGTGAAAATACCGCTAACGAGAGTTTTCCCACAAATACTCGCGTCATCGAACGAGATTCGGTGCGGAGATGTTCGTGCAGGATTATCGTGGTTTCTCTCAGCGAAGATTTCGTCTTGGCGACAATCGTTTGCGAACGAGGTCCATCGAGGGTTCAAATGGATGATTGATAATCAGGGGAGGGGGGGCTAAGTGGCATATAGCCCAAAGTGGCAAAATTTAAGAGGAGACAAAAAACCTTCGAAATTGAAAACAAATCAAAAAATTGAAATAAAATGCAAACAAAATAAATTTGAAATAACAACCGATCTAAAAATTAAAAATTGTCTCAAAATAGAAAAATTAGAAAAAAAAATTCCGAAAATTCCAAAAATTAAAAATTACGCCTCGAAGAAAAAAAAAGCCAAGTAAGACGATAGTAATAAGTACGAACGGAGAGAAAAGCACATTCGCCTTTTCCGACGAGCTTTTTTATCGGCGACGAAAAATATCCGGGCCTTTAAGCGGCCTCGCAAACAATTACCAATACCGAAGGGAGGCGTTAGGCGAAACGCGGCCCAAGTAAAAACCACTGTTAACCAAAGCGGATGGTTTTTAATAAAAATAAATAGCTTTTCGAATGTACACGCTTTACCTTATATTCGCACGTAGCGGACACGCATCGTCCATAAACGCGCGTCCGGTTATCTTTATGTGCGCGTAAAGAACGACTTTCGACCATCGCCACGAGGCGACCATCCCTTCGCGCCGATGGTCGTAAAGCGTCTTGGAAACGGTCGGCGGCGGCGGCGAGGTGAATAATTGAGTCGATTTAAACTGACCCCTTTTTGTAAAAACGTACGCGACGCGGCGTGCGCGAAGCGTACACGAAAAATAGCTTTTTGACCGGAACACGAAGCGCGGGTGAGGTTTTTTTGCGCGGGCAAAGGGTTAAAACTAATTTGATTCAATGTCGTGTAACAAATCGACGTACGAATCGCATCGCATTTTTCCGCGTTACTCTTCGCCTTGTTCGCAACCGTTCGTAAATCATTCGAAAGTAGCCTCCGATTCGGAAGGGTTTGCCGAACGTGTACGAAACGAGATCCGTTGTGGTACGAAAGTACCTACGTCGATATTGTATCGAAAAGCTGCAAAAGCCGCCGTTTCCACGATGCCGCGATTCGAGGCGGCGATAATTTGAATACGTATTGTCGCCCGAACGAGCAAAGCCCCCTCGGCCTGTCAATCGTCTGCGAACAAGTTCCTTGCGTCGAAATTTTCACGAATAAATAAGCAGAAAACACCGTCAAAGAGACGAACGTCGGAAAAGTGAAACGAACGAGATGTTGGAAAAACCTGTAGTAGTCAAAATTTTGTTAAAATTGTTTAATATTTGCTCTAAATCGCATAGAAACTGCTAAAATTGATTAAAATTGATTGATGTTTTCACAAAATTGCACAAAAGTTGTACATAACGATCAAATTTATGACAAATTGGCCTAAAATTGCACGAAAATTGCCAAAATGTTGATAAATTAGTTTAAAATTGAGCAAAATTTACTTAAAATTCCTTAAACTTCAACAAAATGATCAAAGTCTGGTCAAAGTTGTTCAAGATTTGCTTAAAATTACACAAAAATTGTACAAAACGATCAAATTTATGACAAATTGGCCTAAAATTGCACGAAAATTGCCAAAATGTTGATAAATTAGTTTAAAATTGAGCAAAATTTACATAAAATTCCTTAAACTTTAACAAAATGATCAAAGTCTGATCAAAGTTGTTCAAGATTTGCTTAAAATTGCACAAGAGTTGTACAAAACGATCAAATTTATGACAAATTGGCCTAAAATTGCACGAAAATTGCCAAAATGTTGATTCCATAGACTTCACAAAATGATCAAAGTCTCGTTAAAGTTGTTCAAGATTTGCTTAAAATTGCACAAAAGTTGTTCATAACGATCAAATTTATGACAAATTGGCCTAAAATTGCACGAAAATTGCCAAAATGTTGATAAATCAGTTTAAAATTGAGCAAAATTTACTTGAAATTCCTTAAACTTTAACAAAATGATCAAAGTCTGGTCAAAGTTGTTCAAGATTTGCTTAAAATTGCACAAGAGTTGTACAAAACGATCAAATTTATGACAAATTGGCCTAAAATTGCACGAAAATTGCCAAAATGTTGATAAATCAGTTTAAAATTGAGCAAAATTTACTTGAAATTCCTTAAACTTCAACAAAATGATCAAAGTCTGGTCAAAGTTGTTCAAGATTTGCTTAAAATTACACAAAAATTGTACAAAACGATCAAATTTATGACAAATTGGCCTAAAATTGCACGAAAATTGCCAAAATGTTGATAAATCAGTTTAAAATTGAGCAAAATTTACTTGAAATTCCTTAAACTTCAACAAAATGATCAAAGTCTGGTCAAAGTTGTTCAAGATTTGCTTAAAATTGCAGAAAAGTTGTACTGAACGATCAAATTTATGACAAATAGGCCCAAAATTGCACAAAATTTACCAAAATGTTGATTCCATAAACTTCACAAAATGATCAAAGTCGCGTTAAAGTTGTTCAAGATTTGCTTAAAATTACACAAAAGTTGTACAAAACGATCAAATTTATGACAAATTGGCCTAAAATTGCACGAAAATTGCCAAAATGTTGATAAATTAGTTTAAAATTGAGCAAAATTTACTTAAAATTCCTTAAACTTCAACAAAATGATCAAAGTCTGGTCAAAGTTGTTCAAGATTTGCTTAAAATTACACAAAAATTGTACAAAACGATCAAATTTATGACAAATTGGCCTAAAATTGCACGAAAATTGCCAAAATGTTGATAAATTAGTTTAAAATTGAGCAAAATTTACTTAAAATTCCTTAAACTTCAACAAAATGATCAAAGTCTGGTCAAAGTTGTTCAAGATTTGCTTAAAGTTGCACAAAAGTTGTACAAAACGATCAAATTTACGACAAATTGGTCCAAAATTGCACGAAAATCACCAAAATGATGTTAACTTAGCACAAAATTGATCAAAATTTGTTTAAAATTCCTTAAATTTTAACAAAATAGTAGAAGTGTTGTTAAAATTACTTAATATTTGCTCAAAATCGCATAAAAACAGTTAAAATGATGTCAAAATGGATTAAAGTTGGTTAATATTAGTTCAAAATTGCACAAAAGATATGAAAAACGATCAAATTGATAAAAAAATTGAGTTGAAATTGTCAAGGAACCATAAAATTGTTATTAAAGTAATTAAAATTGATCAAAATTTGTTTAAAATCCCTAAAAATTCCACAAAATAAACGAAATGTGGCAAAGTTTTGTCGATATTTGCTCAAAATCAGGCCAAAGTTGCGCAAAACGATTAAATAAACGAAAAATTCAGTTGAAATTGCAAAAAACTACTGAAAGGTTGTAAAAATAGTTCAGAATTGATAAAAATTTGTTTAAAATTGCTTAAAGTTGCCAACATTTTGATAGTTTTTCGCAATTATAACCAAACATTTCGTTAATTTATTCGTTTTGCGCAGTTTTCGCGCAATTTTGAGCAAATATTGAACAATTTTAAACACCTTTAACAACAACTTGGCAATTTTGTGAAATTTCAGGCAAATTTATACAAATTTTGATGGATTTTGAACGAATTTTAGTCAATTTTAAACAGTTTTAACAACATTTTAACAGTTTTTGTGCAATTTTGATCAAATACTGAACAACTTTAACAACATTCTAAGAATTTTGCGTCATTTTAAGAAATTCTAAACAAATTTTGATCAATTTTCATCGATTTTAACAAGATTTTGATAGTTTTTTTGCAATTTCAACCGAATTTTTCATCAATTTGATCGTTTTACACAACTTGGTGCAACTTTGAGCAAATATTGATCAAATTTGACCAATTTTAGCTAAATTTTAAAAGTTTTTATGCAATTTTGGGCAGATTTTGTACAATTTTGAAAACTTTTTCTTAATTTTGTAGAATTTTAACGAATTTTAAACAAATTTTGATATCTTTTGTACAATTTTATCAACATTTTGATAACTTTTTCGCAGTTCTAAACAAACCTTGATTAATTTTGAACAATTTTAATAACATTTTGGCAATTTTTGGGTAATTTTAAGCAAATTTTGATCAATTTTAAATTATGCACTTTAATAACAATTTGATGGTTTTTTTTTGGTAATTTTAACTCAATTTTTCATCGAATTTTGAGCGATTCAACATTTTGACGATTTTATGTAATTTAAAGCAATTTTACGCAATTTAGACAAAATTTTGACAGTTTTTAAGATATTTAAAGCGAATTTTTCATCAAATTGGATCTACTTGTTCAAATTTAATTCAATTCTAAGCAGATATATTGTGGTTTAAATGAATTTCCAAGGATGGAAGATGAGTTGAGCGAAGTTTTCGAAAGATGGTGATAAATCGTTATCAGTAATAATGTTTCTTAATCGTTCTGCTACAGCTTTCGTTTCAAAATTTTTTTCTCGAATCTTTTCAAGTCTCACGAAATACCTAAACTTGTCTATTTCGTTTGCAGTAGTGCCAATGTGACGAAAATATGTGATGAAAAAATATTTCGTACAAAAAATGCTCCTTGCGCAATTTGCAACAAGTTTTCTTTAAAAAAATTTTTTCTCAAGTCGTCCCAAGTCTCACTACAACACTCCAACGTGAGTTTTCCATAATTATAAGGTGGTTCTTCGTTTTCAAAGCAAGCCGTGAAATTTGATATTCGATTATGTTTTTTTTTTTAATGCAGGAGAAAAGGTGGAACAAAGGATTACATAAAATTCTGCGTTTTCGCAAATAAAAATATATTTTTTTAAATTGATAGAAATAAACTGTAGAACTCTTTGCTTTCTAAAATTCAAATGTGGCCTGTTTTTATACCGAGATGCGAGCAAAGGGCGGCTTTAAACAGCCCACGGTATTGTTTGCGAATTCGATTACATAGTTGTATCAATAAAACGACCCTAATATGTAAACGAGCCCATAAACGGATATAGGTATATGGCGGGGTTATCCGTTGGAAAATTTTTTCATATCGGGACGATATCGTAATTGATACTCTAGGCGAATTAAAAATTGCGATAATTTCGAAGCTTCGGATTTATTGCAATTTACATTCTTAAAACGTTTACACGACGAAGCATCGAGGACGGATCAAAATATCGAGGCGGATTAACGAAATTAGAAAATATTCACTCTCGACGATGTCGACGTGTCAAAGAGAGCTCGTTCGCAGGCCGAAAGTATATTTAAATATAGAAATTCAATAGCATTCGATTGTTTTTGTTATTTAATCGAAATCGTACGCCATTTCGAGGTTGCGCGTTCGCGTTGGAAAACTAAATGAAATTTTCGACGGTTTTCTTCGCTATATCGAATTAACTATGGCGTCGCAAAGAAAACAACCCCTAAGCTTTGTTTTTTCTTCGCCATTCTCGGGCGTGCGAATTTTCGGCCATTTGGAAACTTTTTCGAGATTTTGTTGCGACGCGTTAAAAACTACTCGTTAATTTCGTTCAAAATAAACATCGATTTGGCGAGACAATGAAAACAATTCGATTCAGCGGCGTTTCCGCCATCGCGAATCGTTATTCTTCAATTTTCCTTCGAACGAAACAATTAAATTGCGATTTGAAAACGACTTCGATGTTTGAGAGGGGAAAAAAAACGTCAAGGTACGTCTATTTCTGACGTCATAACGCGCCGGCCAGAACAATATGCCTTTTTTTCTTCGCTATGTACAAAAGATATAAAAACGGGGAACTACAGCGAGCAATTTGCGCCGACGATGGCGCTAATTAAACTCGAACTTAGAGAAAGTTTTCTAATAAAGTTTTCGAAATCTTAAAACGAACTGTCAAATATAAGTGATATATTTCGTACTTGAAAATTATTCCGCGAAACCTGCCTTTTATCAACGTGTACTCGTATAGATAAAGCCAACCGCTGAATCAAATTAAATCCTGCGAAGTTTCGCAACGTTCGCGCCGAATCGTCTATCGCGAACAAATTTCCGACGTATTTTTCGCCGTAGTTTTGAATTCGTGCACGCGACGTGATATCAAGTGTTGGGAAATTTCGAAGTAGTCCATTAAGCGACTTGAATCGGGCTTGGAATTATTTCAGAACATTGAGAATGGACGAATCGTTCGCGAACGATTTTTCGCTAATTGAAAAATTCGTCGAGAAGGTTTATTCACCGAGAAATAATGAAAAACTGATCCTCGGAATGATATTGCAAACGATTCGTTCGCTGAATTGTCGGTCGTTCGCGAACGACTCTTCTTAAGGGGGGAAAAAAAGTCCTTACGGAGTTACCAATGTTACATGTAAATTTGACGAATTAATTTAGTTACAAAAATAGAAACAGATCAGTCGTCTGAGTCGTCATTCGCGAACGATTCTGAATCGTTCACGAACGATATTGTAATTCTTGTCAGAAGAAAATATTAGAACGTTTTCCCATATCTTACGCAAACAAATCAGTATAGTATTGATAAATTGGATAAATTTGGCCATAAAATTATTCAGTGTTGCCACGTTTGAAATTAAAAATTACCACCAGAGATATTTCTCAACTTTCAAGGAATTTTGCGAAATTTACATCGAACGATGATGTATTCATAAGCTACATCAACTACATTTGCATTTCTGCGCGAAATCAACGAAATACCGTTTCATGTTACGATTCGTATCGAGTATCAAAAGTTGACAGAGAAGTTCAACAAGACCGAAGCGCAACGAAGATATTAATCTCGAAAGGAAACAAAGCATCGGATGCGGTATTAAAAGAAAGGAAAGGAGGAGGCACCAAGTAAAAATAAAAATCGCACTTCGAAGTTGCTGAAATAGAACGATTTCGTAGAACGCGCAAAATACGTGTATCGAATTCGATATAAGATACGAATCGCATACGAAGCTATTCACCTTTAATATCTCCGATTCGAGTAATTTTTGTTTCAGACCCCCCTCAAGTGCTCCATCAAAGCATCAACGTGCTGAAATTCGACCGAAATTGTAACGCGATGCTATACGAGTTAAACGAAACGCGTCATACTTGACGTTTTGAAACACTCGTTGAATAAATTTTAATTAAATTATCAGAATTCTAAGCGCTGAAATTCCCAACATTTTTAGCCGCGTTTATTCGACCGTTCAAACAACCAAAGACCATTCATTCGGGATATTTTTTCGAACCTATAGTACACATTTCAAAGACTTAAACATCAAAGATACTATTTTTGAAAGACGACCAAACACAGCTCATCAGCTTGTAGTAAAGCTTCGGCTTGTTACTTCCTCGCATGGAATCAAAAAACGCGTCGAATTAATCGTAAAATTGACTGAATCGATGTTTCGAGAAAACATTTCCAAGAAAAGGACATAAAGTAACAAGAAACAAGTCATGTGGGTTTAGGGTTTGATTCGATTCGATGCTCCCAGAAGTACTCAACCGGGATGACATGACCGAAGTAGAGCTTTTTCATTAAACCGCGTCGCGACAAAAATATCGTCGAAAGTTCATCAGAAGTAATATTGAACATTTCATATTGCAATTTAAAGCGGTAATAACAAAATCGAACGATTTAACATGACTTACTCACCATCGGAATCATCTCTCTGAGCATGCCGCGTCGTGTTATACAGTTGATGACAAGATATTCACCACAATCGAATATTCACGTCAACCAAGTAGTATTTTAGATATTATACGCATACGCAAACAAACATCATTTTGGACTAATTAAACCGAATTAAATGACGAAAAATCCTCTAATTTCCACGAAACTAATTTACACCACCGCACAGCGAACTACTAAACTTAATAAATTTCACATCCCTCCATTATTAATTTCAATCTGTGAACTGTGAAGCGTAAAATTAATGACTAATCTGTGAAAAATCATCTGTGATTTGTGATCAATGTAATCAACCAATCAACATTGAAATACATTGTAATCAAAACCGATATCTTTTACGTCGTGTAAATCTGGTAACACTGAATTTTCATTATCAATTTTTCATTTTTTTGCATAATAGAAAATAGAATACGAAATTTTCGATATTTAACTCTCATAAAATAACTTCACGCTAGATTTTGAGTTCTCTAATGAAAGAAAAATCTTCATTGTGCATTTACTATAGTCTACAACCACTAATTAAAAGATTTTCTACGTATCGGACAATTAGTTAGAATTCGTATTGCGTTCTACGGTGGTAAAAAATCACGTCTTTCGATAATTAATTCGACTGCTGGTCTCGAATTAATTGAAAAAACTACGGCATTAGTTCAATTTAAGTGAGAAAATACATCGTTACGTTTTCGAGTAATTATTTCGGTTATAGAAGCTCGTTGTATTAAGAAACGATTCCTCGATCTACTTAAAAATACGTAATTAAAACATAAATCCACTTACGTATAAATTCCAAATTAGCTGGTGTCCTGTTGGCACAAAGTTACAATATCGAATGAATTACAACCATTATTTAATTAACAAGAAACCTTACAAGACAAAAGAATTGAAACCTTATACGAGAAGATCTCATCAACACCGCTTTTCGTTATCAATTGGTAAAACGGTGAATGACAACGTTTTACAATTATACATTTCGCATATCGTACGTATGTATACGTTTCTGTATTTGTACTACGCTCTGTAACTCGTACTATTGTAAACGTTATACTCGTATACGTTGAAAAATTCATTATGTGTATGGAAACGAGAACCGTACGTTATATTAAATTATCCGAAACATTTATCACTTGTTTAGTGTAAAGCTTCGGTGCAAATCAACCAAACATATGCGTAATTTATCTTTTTCGAATTTCATACATAACAATACACATGTACATACGTCTAGAAAAATTCAAAAAAACAAAATACAAATAATAATACTAAAATTATAACACCCGTTAAACAGCCATCGTATTTAAAAACAGAGAGTATCATTCGGTTACATCTTCATATTCTACAAATTCCGGTACATAACTTTCAGCTTCTTCTGACAATTTATTAAGATAGTTCACGTACTGATCGACAATATCTTTATATTGCGGGGCCAATTCAGCATCGGCCATAACAGCGAATCTAATCTCGTCTGCGTAATTTATTAACGTCATCGACAAACCTGCGAAACAAAATAAATTAGGCTTTTTTGGCTAACTTGCCGAACGCTTTGAATACATCGAGTTTCATCGTCGTCGCTGAAAATAAAACACCAAATAACGGTATTGCGAACTTCGTACAACGCTTTTGACGACTGTATTGGATTTTACAACCGTCGTTTCGAGCACATAGAACACGCGCTAACGAAACAATATTACATAAAATGAAGAAAACCTCCGTTGCGGAAACTTTCAACCCAAGTTCGGATTCGTTTCCGACAAAAAGTTACCGAAGGCATGTCATGCATGGGAAATCTTCGAAACTTCTTTTGAATTTTTTTTTTTCCCCATCAAACAATACGCCGCCCGTCGCCTACCGATCACCTATTTCTATTTACCGACGAATACACGCTCGGTAACTAAGCTAAAAAATGCGTAACTTTAACCGATTTCATAATTTATTCCGAAACTAATTAACGATGTAATACTCGAGCGCGCAATTACCGTCTTAAAAATACTCGCAATGCTTGAAACTTTTCAGAGTTTTCTTTAACGTTATAAATCATCGGGTTTTAATACTTATTCCTTGTTTTTAACCTTTATCCGTAGAAATAGCGAACCGAGTTGAATTACCGTGCTAGAAATTTTTCCTTCGCCGTTACTTTCATCAATTAAACGATCCTTTTCGTTTTTCTTATTCGCGACAGTTCATCTGTCACCGGGTATTCTTCGAGAGCGTAAAATTAATACGCTAATTAGAAGAATTAATCAAAAAGCAAAATCATGTTTAAGCCGGATTTTCGGCGAAATTTCCCAAAAAGCTGATACTTTTTGTTGATACGTTTGTAAACGGGCTTTGTTATGCTATAATGCAGCTTATTCCTATGAAACTATACGTTGTTGATTGAATTATCGTGTCAAGCTTTTATTCGGCCTTTATTATGCATGTTTTCTTTTGCTACTAAAACACATGGCACATTATGGTAAATCTGAAGAACGCTAATTATTATACGTATGATTTGAAAAATTGACTTCTTCATGGAGGCAAATTTACCGGCGATACATTCCAAATGGTCGAAAAGACTGAAAAAATGAAACTGAACGACTATTATCAAAATTCAAATAACAAATAATCAATCAGATCAATAATTAATTGCACGGTTCTCGTTGCTTTCTCATTTCAAACGTTAATACAGTGTTGCCAGAAAGAAAGCAGAAAACATTGCTAATTACCATTTATCACCACTTTCAATATTTTTTAATAAATTCCCTGTAATTGCCCGTATTAACTGGTAAATTACCAGTAATTACCTATAATCACCCGTGTTTACTGATAAGTCACCAGTAATGACAAGTACTAATTGCTAAATTACCTGTAATTACGTGTACTCAATGGTAAATCATCTGTAATTACCAGTATTTGCTGGTAAATTACCTGTAATTACCCATAATTTTGAACATAAAATGTTTTTGAAGTTATTTTCAACGAACATGGTACCTTATCTGTTGAGTAGCACATGACCATCAACTTGCGTGACATGAAACCAACAGCCGTTCAGAATACAGTTCGGGAACATGAGACGTAGAGCATTGATGAGCCCATCTTCACCCATTTCTGTTATTTTTTGGTACCTCAAATACGTTTCCTGTCTCAAAAGCTAAAAAACTCTCATTTTCTTTCTTTATTGCATCTTCCTAGGAATTTCAACTCGAAATGTGTTCAAAGTAATCATTTTATCAACGCCAAAATAAGTTTTTTTTTCTTTTATAGAAAAAATTCAAAATTTAGGCTAAAAATCACTAATTACGTTGCCAATAATACATTCAGAATTTAATTTTGATCATGGATTAAATTTGTAAGCAAATATTTACTTACTAAAATACGAGAAACGTACCAGAATCTAATAAAAATTGTACATGTCTTGAACCGTACCGAATATAGTGAAAACATAATAAAACGAACACAAACACCAACAAGGAAAAGGTATTTCTTTTTATCTCGTCCCAAACTAGAATTCTTTTCGCTTCGGGCAATTCCGTAACAAACGCAATTAACGAGAAAAATATTTAAATCTCGAGTCTGTTGTTTTCGCAGGCATTTTCCGCATCAGACTTTCTACACGGTTCACTATTTACGGAGCTTGGAAAAAAGTAAAATACTCTCGGCGCAGGGTGTTTTAATAACACCGCTTCGAGCCCTTTAGCGAGATTGAATTAAGAAAAGAAAAACCTCTTTCGTCGCAATACTTACTGACATTTGCTTGCGGAGGTCTCCAATAAATAAACGATTCCACTTCTTGGCCCCAAATGAGCCGGCGCCTTTTTAACTCCTTGTTATGAGGTTCGATCTGCGTCAACATGATCGAGTACCTGGTCGATAACACGTACAAAACGATTCTGGCAAAAATCGACGGAAATACTGTGGTTAAAATACCATAATCGTATTGCGACAGCGATGCCAAATACAACGCGGTCTGCGTGGTGAGGGCTTCTTGTAATGATAACTGCATCAAGTGTAATCCATATAGGGAATCATCTTTTGGTAAATCCATCGGCAGCGAAAGACACAGTAACCCGCTACTGATACGATTCGCGCTTCTGAGGAGTTGTTCTTGCGGTACGAATCTGGCCGTAGTAAGAATCTCGCGCGTTTTGGGTAAATTGTGCTTTTGGAAATAATAATGTAACGCGGCAGAAACGCAGTAAAGTTGTATCTCGCAAGACGCGACTCCGGTTTTATCACGTATCCGGCGTATTGTCTCGACCGGTATGGGTTCCGTCCAGTGGACTAGTTTGCGTCCGGATAGAGATACCTTTTGGAGATGATGTCTAGGTAATTGGAACATCGGTAGGAGTAACTCATCGAGTAAGATTCTCGGCGCGGTGTAGGTTAAACGGAACAAATACAAGATTTCTCCGAAGCATCGTAACAGCGTAAAGAACCATTTCAGGTATGACGGTACATCGTATAGAATATGCAACATGCTGATTGGCAAATGCAAGAAGCATTTCACCGTGATCCACCAATACCATTTTATCATAATTTTCACGATGACAAACGGATACAACGTGTTGATAAAGCAACGCAAGAAAACTCCCACGCTGATCTGCCTCCTTTTCATTTGCCTTCTCAGCAAAAACGAGAATTTCATTCGAGGATCGTATTGGTAGTATTCGAAGATGGTCGCCACTACCATCACGACGCAGATGGTGTGAAATTGAAATATATTAGGCGAGGATTTCAAGTAATACGGATTGCGTAACGGATCGTACGCGCTGGTCATGTTGTTCCACGTGTCACATAGAAATTTACGCACCGCGTTATACAACAAAGGAATGGCGCGCGGTTTACGGAACACCGAATCTAAGATGTTCTCGATGCTATCCAAATCATGAGGATTGCTAGGCTGCACCCATTGATCGTCCGTATCGACCATTAATAAATGCCCGAAGCTTAATCCATCCTCGGAGATATACAAATGATGGACGCGTGCCAATACGAAGAATTTATTCGGCTCCGTTGAGATAAACATCACCTGCCATGGCGGAATTTTATTCCAAGGTGGTAAATATTTGGTTATAGCTTCGCTAACGTAGTCCTGTAAACAGAAAATATCGATGGCGCCGTCATTACACTAATTTCCACAACAAATCTTCGAGTAGCTTCGAGAATTACGCTTAATATGGTCGAGTGTGTTGTATGCGATGTGTCAACAAACCAACCATGCGCCTTCTTAATCGCCAAACTACTCAAAAATGTTAGTTTAATAGACAACAAGACGTAAGTGTGTCATTTGAGTTCACGTCTACCTCGTTAACACAAAATCACGCCTGTTTTCATAAATTCTCGTCAAGTTTTTCGTTTATTTTTTTGAATTTGAAAAGTCAACTTTTTTCAATTTTTTTACATTAGTTTTAATTTTTGAATTTTTTATTTTTTATTCGTGTAATTTACCTACCTGATTTTTGTATAAAAAAATTACAATAAATGCGAATATTTTACGAAGGTTTTAATTTGGTAGTTTTTATTTTTTATTTTTTTGTTTTTCATCTTTTTCCTTTTCAACTTTGAATATTTTTTTGTTAATTTTTGAAAACATTTTTGTACTTTTTTAAATTTATTCTATTTATTATTTTGCTTAAATTATTTTTTAAATTTGAAAAAAATATAAAAAAGAATAAAAGGCAATTTTTTAAATTATTTTATACTGCATTGGTTTTCAGTTAATACTATTTTACGATAAATATTTCATAAAAATTGCAATTTAATGCAATTTTTTTTTGTATATCATTTTTTTTTAAATTTTGAATAATTTTTGAAAATTTTGTTCGTTTTTCAATCGATTTTATTCACAAAAGCCAATAGCTTTGGTTGATGGATATTTTTATAAAAGAATTTTTCCAAATTCCAACGTAGTAGATGAGTTAAATGGTTTCGGTTACAAAAACGTTTGAATACGGATATGGTTTCAGTTACTTCACAATTTTAGCGAATTTCACTAAATTTGGTATTTTAAAGTTTCATACGAATCACAAACTCGGAAAAATTTACGTTATTGTTATCGACATTGGTGGATTGTTTTCGTTTCGGGTTCTGTTTTTCAAAATTATCGGGTTCGGTTAATCGATCAATAGTTTTTTATCAATTTTAACCGTTATATTACTCTAATTTAAAATTATCCTAATTAAACCTGTTACTCAAAAAAACAAAACAAATAAAGTAATAGGTTATTTTGGTTTCGGTTTTCATTTTTCAAAATTATTGGTTTTGGTTTCGGTTAATTGAAAAATTTTACGCTTTTTTACTGGTTTTGGTCACTACATTGTTTCCATTCAAATTACCCTGATTAAATCAGTTATTAATAAAAACCCACAAAAAATAATATATTGTTTTCGTTTCGGTTTCGGTTATTGAACGATTTTACTTTGCTTTTACCGAATTTTTCATTTCTGAATCACAAGAGTATTCTTAATAATTTATGATTTATCATTAAAAAAAAGGTAAAATAATTTTATTGCGACGTTGCCAATAATCTATTTAAAGTGTATTCAGGGTGAGAATGTCATTACATCACATCTGCGTGGTTGGGTTACGGGATGAAAAAAAACGCACTATCTCATTCCTAAAAATACCGATTAGTCTACAATAATATATGACGTCATTTCTAATACGAACGTTACAGGTAAAAAGTACGAAGGAATATTTAAAAAAGTGACAAAACATAAAAAAACTCAAATGAAAACAAAAATCAAGAAAAAAGAATAAAATAAGTGAAAAAATATTACGCTTTAAATTGAAAAATAAACGAACAAAAATACAAAAAATTGAAAAAAAAACGAGAAAATTGCTATTAAAAAATAAAAAAAAAGCGAAAACCAACGTAATTTTCCAAGCAAATAAAATCGAAAAAAAAACTTACAAACTCCCTAAATTCAACGAGTTTTCGCCCGAAAAAAATCAATTCAACTTTGAAAAAATCTTAAATCTCGTTTCCCCACTCGAAAAACCCATCAAATTGTAATTAGCTACCGAAACTTTGGAAAATCCTAAAAGCGGAATTTCCGTTCGCAGATAAAAGTGAACTTTCTAACGATTTAATCATAAAAGGAAAACTCGAAAGATAATCTTCGCGTAAACAAGAGAAAAAAAGGCTTTCAATCCCTCCATTCATGTATATCGCTTCCAAAATACTACGCGAAAAAAAGCAAACTCAACTTGACCCTTTTTTCACCAAACGCGAAACGATATAGGAAATAAAAAAGTAACTACGCCGGCGTTTGGTAAAATCTACAAAATCTTAACGAGAAAGGGGATAAATGCCTATGGATTGAAAAAGTAATACAGTCGTTTTCGGAAAAAGAAGAAAAAAATATAAAAAAGGTAATTTAACGAAGCATTTCTTTTTTGCATTTCTGGTTCGGAATAAAAATTACGAAAATATAAACGTTGAAATTTTATAAATTCAAATCATCTGAGCATCTATTAGTACAAAGCTTGAATGATGTCACTATTCAGATTTCTTCGCTTTGTTTTTTTTTGTTGCAAGGATGAAAATTTACTTTAATTATCATTTCTTTGAAATACAAATAGGGTAAAAATTACCCATCTTTTATACTTTTTGTCCCAATAAGGCATTCTTTCATCTTAGCCACGTTTCGTAAGACATTTCCGCTCTGGTAGCTCGTATCTGCAAACCGACACGAGAACTTTCACCGACAAGATCGAATGATTCAATTTTCCCGGCCGCATCGCTCGTTTACGTCCTTTCAGAGAGCATTTACAGCCAGCGGCTGGAAACCTGTCAGTGTCACGAATAACCGAGCAAAAGGGAAATATTAGCTTGTCACGTTTTCAGTTTTCCCGCTTCACTCGTATAAACGACGCGTGAAGGCGAATCGTTCCAGGCGCTGGTATACTTTACTAAATTGGCCGGCTTTTCGGTCCATTTTTGGTAGCTGCGTTTACAAAGGCCAGAAAAGGAACGCGGAGTAGCTGCAGGCGGTATTTATCGAATTGGGTTTTCTGTCGACGTAATTGGATGCTGCGATACATGGTACCAGAATATTCGCGTTTTGCCGGCCGCAGCGTTAGCGAGTTGGGACGTCGAAGTGTTTAGGTATTCTTGTAATGATATTCACACTTTCTTTGTTTTCCGTTTTCTTCGAGCGGCTAAAGATGCTGATGAGATGGTTGACCAGAAAATTTGGTATTTTTTTCGGTGTAGGGTGGTCTATCTTCTTTGATAATAGACAATTAGACAACCAAAGTTACGCGCAGTTGATGCTGGTGGTCCACTGATTAAATAACAGGAACAAAATGATTCATCGAGCTCCTTCGACGCGACAATCAGGCAACCAAAATTACAAGAAGTTGAATAAATTTTTTTTTATTTTTCAACATTTGCCCAAAATTGTGCCAGAACTGTTAAAAGGTCATTAAAATTGTTTAAAATTGCTCAAAATTGCACAAAGTTGTCAAAATGTTAAAATTTTAAAAAATTGTTAAATAATTGCCCAAAATTGTACAAAAAACTGTTAAAATAGTTTAAAATCGATTGAAATTTGTTTAAAATTGCTCAAAATTGCACAAAAATAGTTAAAATGTTGTTAAAATAGTTTAAAATCGATCAAAATTTGTTTAAAATTGCTTAAAATTACATAAAATGTCAAAACGTTGTAAAATTTGTTTGAAATTGTCCAATATTTGCACAAAATTTCACAAAAACTGAGCAAAACGGTTAAATTGATGAAAAATTTGATTAAAATTGCAAAAAACTAACAAAATTTTGTTAAAATAGTTTAAAATCGATCAAAATTTGTTTAAAATTGCTTAAAATTACATAAACTTGTCAAAATGTTGTAAAATTTGTTTGAAATTGTCCAATATTTGCACAAAATTTCACAAAAACTGAGCAAAACGGTTAAATTGATGAAAAATTTGATTAAAACTGCAAAAAACTAACAAAATGTTGTTAAAATAGTTTAAATCTGTCAAAATTCGTTTGAAATTGCTTAAAATTACATAAAATTGTCAAAATGTAAAATTTGTGCAATATTTGCTCAATATTTCACAAAAGATGTGCAAAACCATATAATTAATGAAAAATTGGATAAAAATTATAAGAAACAATTAAAACGTTATTAAAATATGTAGTTTAAATTGTTGAAAATTTTGATATTTTTTTGCAAATTTTATCCAAATTATTTCACTAATTCAAACATTTTGCAAAAAGTTTGTACAATTTTGAACAAATATTGAACAGTTTTAACAAAATTTTGACAATTTTCTGCAATTTTACGCAACCTAAAGACAATTTTCATCAATTTAAACTATTTTAACAACATTTAAAAAATTTTTGTGCAATTTTGAGCAAATATTGAACAAATTTTAATAATTTTAGCAACGTTTTAACAATTTTGTGCAAGTTAAACAAATTTTGATCGATTTTAAACTATTTTAATAGCATTTTGACAGTTCATGTGGAATGTTGAGGAAATATTGAACAATTTTAAACAATTTTGTGCAAATTTTAACTATTTTAAGAACATTTTAATAGTTTCTATGCAATTTTGGGAAAATATTGAACAATTTTAAACAATTTAACAATATTTTGAAAATTTTGTGCAATTTTAAATAAATTTTGATTGATTTCAAATTATTTTTACAACATTTTGATATTTTTTTGCCATTTTAATTAAATTTTTTTATAATTTAACCGTTTTGCACAACTTTTGCGCAATTTTCAGCAAATATTGAACAATTTTAAACTATTTCAAGAACATTTCAACAGTTTTTGTACAATTTTGAGCAAATATTGAGCAATTTTAACAACATTATCACAATTCTGCGCAATTTTAAACAAATTTTAATCGATTTTAAACTATTTCAACAATATTTTAACAGTTTATGCGCAATTTTGGGCAAATATTTAACAATTTTTTAAAATTTTCACATTTTGACAACTTTGTGCAATTTTGAGCAATGTTTAACAAATTTGATCGATTTAAAACAATATTGCATTTCTTGTATCAGGATTGAGGGGAATTTTGTGATCGAATTTTCGGTACCGGAGTAGAGGTAAATTTAATGATCAAATTTTTTGTGCGGGGGGGGGGAGGGTAGAGGTAAATACAATAAGTATATGTCAAAAGAATCATTTGTACCACTCGTTTAGGTCATCTCCAATAGTAATTTGTTCCATGATGCATTGTTTTTCATGACATTCCACCGCACTAATCAATTTCCTCAAGGAATATCTACGTTACCCAGGATCGGTTCAATTTTCCAATTCGAGCAAATCCTCCATGCGAAATTATTCGCAAACTGTCAACATACCTTACATCTGTCTTGATAAATACCATCATTGTGAAATATGAAAACCGTAGCTTAGCGTTTCCATCAAAACTCCCCCGCCTTTTCAACGCGACACCGGTTAATTATGACAAGAGGACCACACCACCTAAAGCGTATCGAAAGTGTGTTATCAATAAAACGCATCGTATATCAAAATCTTCGTCGGAACCCGTCACACGGACCGTTCTAATTGACACTTCACCTCTCCTGGCACGAGGCTTTAATTCCTTCGCGTGTCAGTACCATTCCATGTACCCTTCTCCGCCGGCTCTGACTTAAGGACGCGTTTTCATGTTATTGTCTTAGCTTCGCACGCTTCGAGTATGGTTTTGTTACTCCAATCCTTTGGCAAAGTTTAGCGTTCTTCTTGCCGGTTAGAACAATTCGAGGGAAATTTTTCATCATTTGAATGACAATTAACGCTGCTGAAAGACTTCGACAGTGATTAATTCGCGGCGTCCGTTGGTGGGAAAATTCGGGATAAGCGCGCGTGCCACCTTCGACGAAGATAAATTATACTCCGACCATTGGATACCTTTCACATCGAGAGGACGGGTTATAGACACGTGAGATTTTTTCGGAGCGCTTGGTTTTTCCTTTTTTTCAAAGGGTTCAATCGTATGATGCAGCTGATTGATTGATGTTTGGATGTGTACTGCAGAGAGGAATCTTCAATGCAAAATGTATTGTAGCTCCTTCAATTTCTGAGTTAGATGAAATATAAACATAACTAATTTTGTAGGGTTGAAAAAGTTCCAAGCAAATTTTCTCTATCTATATTACCAACTGAGTTACAACGTTCTGAAAAAACAACCTTTATGAGAGCACAACTTTGCCCCTTCAAAACTCAAGGTTGGCAAACATGCATACACTTGTATAGTTTGGGTAGCTGCATTATGAATTTGAAGGCAATCCATTGGTTGCTGAACATCCTGTATAAATGTTGTAAATGGAGTTCTCCTTTGGACTACCCTCGTGAATTCTTCCATTTATTAGTAACCTGGAGCGACACTACGAGTCTATGGTGACTGGAAACGAAGAAACTCGCCTCGAGAGAACTTAAAGAGGAGAGAAGCTTTGATAGTGCTCTTCCTCTCGCAAATTTCACTAATCTCTTTAATCTCAGGAGTCAATATTTCATTCAAGTAGATAAATGAGTTTATACCAGTGAAGTGCGATTAGTGGTATTGACGATTAGAAGGCGTTGCAAGAATATGTCATCAACAGAACACACCATATAATGAGGTAAGCCTCATCTACCATCTACGTTCTTATTTTCTATCAACTTACTCGTATATTTTCGCTAGTAACGATTCTATTCCTTAAGATGGGATTTTCCACGTGAATCACGTGATTCTTTATATCAAACTCGCTGGTATCTTTAAACCAAGCGTATCTGCCCCAACACGATGTAACGCTTTGTTTCATATGAGGAAATCTTAATGACCCATCTTGGTTCTGTTTCTCTATCACGTCTTCCTGCGGAAAAATGATACTTTTTAACGAGCTTATCCAATTTTTACTTTTCGGGATACGTCACAAACGATAGTTTAATTTTATAAAAAGATATGAAAATTCCTCTCGGTTAAAATGTTCCATCACTTTTCACCCTAACTTACCATTATCTTGCGCTTAACCAATTCTATATCGCATTGTCCTCTGATCTGCAGCAGCACGCTGACGATACCTTGGCAACGATACGTATCCATGGCCGATCTGACCGATAAATGCTTCACCAACTCCAAATGCGGATATTTGCGCGTTAACCTCCGCAGCCAAAAATATCGGCTGGTTTTCACATCTAAAATAACCTCACGTTAATATTTCCCACGTAAAACTCGCAAGCGAACTTTTCAACCTTCTTGGACGTTATTTCCTCCAAGAAAGGAAATCTTTTTAGTATTAGATTGCATTTCAAAACATCTTATTTCATCGAAGAAAAAAATCTCATAGGACGAATTTCGCACAGGAAATTAAATCTGTCAAACGAATTAGTTCTTTTTATAAGCACGCGACCGTACATAACCTCGCGGGAATAGCTTCATATATAAAGGCGTACGAAAAAAGGTCCGGAGGTAGTTTCCTTTGACGAATAATAAATTACGACGGCTTATACGCCGGCAAAGAGCCCAGAAAACGATTTAATTTATTACGTTTCCAAGTACACACTTTGACTTATCGGCCATAATTTACGGGAGAATTTCAATATTATACTTACAAAGGTAAACCAGACATAAGAACGGTATGGAGAACACAAATGTCAAAAATACCGAAAGCGTGTAGATGGAATCAGCAAGCGACAGGATAGCGTTGCGTCTCGGTTGATCCATTTCCACTCGAGTAGTCGATAGATCACATTATCATCTTTTTTCCAAATCCTCTTCGCCTGTGAACCAATAAAATGTCGGATGGTATTTAAATTACAGCGAAATCTCGGTATTCGGAGTGAGCTGATAAAAACTTGAATGGGACTTTACGTTGGGGCGTTTTTATCAAGTCGCGGGGTGATTTCAGACAAAATATTTTGGTACAAAAGTTGTTGAAAATTGAATGAGGAATTTTTTTCGAATGAAGAATTTCCCTCAAATTTCCATCAATTATCGTATATCACACTTTCTACGTTTCAAATTGGCTCAATTACGTAAACGTGGCAACGTCGCATTCACAATATCGTTTACAAAGCATCGCCAAGCTAACCCGAGGCTTATTACGTGGTAATTTTTTCAAAACCATTTGTTGAAATTTACTCTACTAAAAAAAAGAACTGTTACGACGCTGATTTTCATTATTAAATATTCCGCGACAAGCAAACGGTAATCTTTCGTTTATGTATTGTTTCATTGTTTCATTACCATCGCGTAATGCGAATATAATAAAAAGTTACTGCTGCAAATGCGCGAACTTATATTAAACTTTGTTTTTACATCTTCAAATGAATACTTGTTGCTTATTAAGGCGAAGAAATAAGCCCAAAGGTAAGTATAATCGTTTCAAAAGTAAGTTAATAATGTATTTTGTTCCTCTATAAGGAAAATATTAACATAAATGTGTTTTTTTTTTCTACGGAATAAACTCGTCGTCAAAATGATTACAATACATTGTATAAAATACTTTTTTTTATCATTTAAATTTTATTATTTTTTTAAGGTAATGAAAAAGCAGCTAAGTACAAGTTACATGGATTCTTTGAATAATTTCACCTTAAAGGATTCTTCTACAATACAACGAAATCCTACAAACACGATTGATAACGTTTCAAATCCAAATTCCGCTCAATAACGTCATTAATCTGCGTAAAGTTTATCAAGTGACTTCACTGACGTCACTAATCGCCAAGAATCGTGACGTCATTGCTTAAAGGTATTGGCAGTGTTGACAGTTTAAGAATAAAAAAAACGTGACGTCATATTTAATTACAGGTGTATCGATAATAGCGGCAAATTATTTTGAACGAACTATAATATTATAATTACTTTGTATTTTTAGTCACCACACTCAAATACGCACTGCTGATTGATTCAGGTAAAAATTATGCAATAATTGCACTAATTACAGCATCGACTTCGTGTCCTTTGAATCACCAATTATTTAAATTCACTTATCGTAATTAAGCTCGAGTAAATATCTTCGTCGCCGCGGTCTACTCGACACCAAACCCGGATTTTCAATGTCGCACATGAATCAGTTAAAATTCTATTTTAAATATTGACGATGTCAATAACCCTTGAAGTTTCCGTACAAAATGTATCATGTAAATTCTTGCAAAACTTGGCGACAAACTTTTGGTGTTTTTAGACTTCGGTAAACTTTCACCGAAACGACTACGGCGAAACTTATCGAAAACAATTTGTAAGTCTACAATTTCGATTACATTCAAAATGCTGAATGGTTCAAAATAAACAAGACGACCAAAGGTAATCAGGCATCGTACTAATCACGTGTTTCAACGAGACGATAAATACAAACGTGATAATGAAAATAACGTTTTGGAATCGAGAATCCCTCGTCGAAATATTCAATTACACGAGAATCAGAAAATCACCAAATCAAGGTTAAAAATAATACGAAACCTTGAGAAATTACACGATACACGATCAGTTTCCAGCATACCGTACGTCGATTTCCAGCGCAAATTAATTTATCTTTGATTACACGATGTGAAAAATGTCATAATTAAGGGTCTGTAATAAATGTGAAAATGATATTACGAGGACAAAGTCTTTAGAAAAGTAATCAACGTGACCATTATCTGTTATCAAATTCAAAGTCAAAAGTTTCTCGAAAATTGTTCTCGGAAATTACACTAATGAAAAGTCGAGCTTAAAATCATCGTAATGCTTTACCCTATTCTGTCGTTTTTGTACCCGATATACAAGTTATTAAACGTAGTTCTTACAAATTACACAATTTCACTTTGATAACCTGCGAGAATACTGAAGTGATAACACGAACATAAAAACCGGCATTTTCTAATTCAAACAAAACTCGTGAAATTGGATTTTTCTGTAATAATAAATTTTTCAACTACCATCTCGAATTGTTACATCTTTCGTGAAAATACAAATAAAAACTACGATTTAAAATTCCACCGAAAATACACAAACAATACGTGAAAATTTACTAAAAATCATTTCCGTATGCATCTTCCTCTATCACCTCTACGCTGACGAACGTATTAAATAAAAAGGGTAATTTCAAATATTACTTACCTTATTCACAGAAGAAGACGTAAAAAACACAAAATTTTCATCCGATTACCACTCACGACGATCGACCATCTCACGCGCAACAAACTGAAGATAGACAGCTCACTTGGAAGTGGATTGTCTACGGTGATAATACGAGGAAGACATTGAGCCAAGATAACGCACACCGTTCCACTGAACTTTAAACTTTGATTAACAACGTTTATCACATTACAAAGCCGACCAATCGAGAATGAAAAATACCCGAACGCGTCATCTGCGATCACGTTTTACGTAACAATTGTTACAAAATTCATGCGTTTTTAAAAACTCACAAGTTTCGTTGCATTTGATTACTGTACATTCTCAATGTCAAGAGAATTCGCCAAACCGAAGATCTTCGCATTCTCCGCACGAGTTCGCAGCACCGTAGAAGCACGCCGCATCTCTTCGGTCAGGTGCATTCTTGCATTCTGACACCGGCATCGATGCATTTAATGAAATCGTACGCGAATTCGGCATTCTTTCGTTTAGTATATGATAAATAGCTAGATAAGCTACATAGTAAAATATTATTCAAATGCTGTCTCCGCGTTGACTGCGCTACTACGATATAATCAGACTTTTACCTGTAGCGTTGATAAATCCATCTCAACGTCGTTGCGTAATCGTTCGACGTAACGGTTGACATCATTTATCACATAAATCGCGATTAGTTACAGCAAATATCGAAAACAATCATAACTTATCTCAAATCGTCGTCAAAGCACTTCAATAATTCGCATTTTCGAGCGAAAATCGACATAACATGGATGACGGACGTCAGTAAGTCCACTCCCCCCTCTCTAAAGTTTCCGCATGTGGCAACACTGCGTCATAGCTAAACATCGACTAAACGTAGCTAGATATGAGTTAGATAGATCAAAATTTCGCGATTGTTTTTTTTACAAATTATGGGCTATTTTATTAGTACAAATTGAACAGGGTATGAATAAATGACTAAATATCAACGCGTATATTTAATTCAGTCAAATTCTTCAATTTCAATACGATTATATCGCTGTACAAATATTTATTCCCATAGATGGATTTTCACTTTCGTTTATCTTGCAATTCATCACAATGTAACGTTATCGAATGAAGGAAGAATAAAGGACAGTAAAACAAGATAAAACGACGATACCATCGTAACCAGCGGTTTACATATTTGCTTTGATTATCATCAGATATATTTGCACAGTATTGAACTACCTAATTCTCAAGAATCAAAACTCAGTAAACAAACATGAACGTATCTCTTTCCAGCTCGACGATAACGACTGATAAAAAAGATAAAAAACCAACTCTCGGTTGAAATTAGTGTTCCTTTGATGTACATTCAAAAGCTTCTACTACTTTTACTTTATAACTTTATAAGTATTCGGACATTGATGTGATAGCTGAAACTAAGGATACACCTATTTTCACTTTTTTACTACCAGCTTCATTGCGATTTCCACTATCTAAAGTTACTTTTCAATTAGATTAATCGATTTCCACAAATCGTTAAAACGTACACAGCTAACCTAACGAATCCAACACACCTGATGTAAAATTCCGCAATACTTTCCAGCTAATCATCTCATCATTTTCAACAAAAATGACCATCTTCGAATATCACCGCTTGAGCTAGCGGTGAGCTCACACCTTTTCAATTTCTATCTAAAAAACACCAAAATACAACACCTCAACTCGGTCTAAATCACATAAACCCAATACGCTTCGACTCCGATTAAAATTTATTCGTCGAACAAATTTAAAAATTAAATCATACATTGTTATGTTAATTTAAACCGTATAACAAAAAACATTTCCAATCATACTTCAGCATACGTATAAACCTGGTAACGAGACTATCTTCCGGCAAAAATCTCACTTTTCTTCTAATCAATTGTCGAAACGCCATAAATCAAACAAAACAATTACGCAGATCTCATCGTGACCACAATTGGGCGGACTAACTTAAAAATATCAGACTTTCGAAAAATCTACCAAGGAAAAAATCCGTAAAAATAGAACACCGATGTCTCCACTACACATTTCAGCTTGAAATATTCGTACGAACCCATTCGAATCGCGTAAAAATTACCATATTCGAGTATCGACTCGAAATCTACACATCTTCAAACATCTACACGCGCTTTGTAATAATCGTAACGAATTACGTGGAATACAAAATGAGAGAAAAAATATATAGAAAAATAATATAACACGCAACGAGTAATAATAATAATAAAAAAAAAAACGAATACGAAATTTAAAAAAAAAATAGGAAAAAATTAACATTATAAATACAACGATATTTACACGAAATTTTCTACAAAATAACATTTGTACAACTATACATTAGCAATCGATCCGATTCGATAAAAAAAATTCATCGGAATTTAAAGGCAGCACAAGGCTTCGATCTCTTCGAAAAACAAAGAAATACCATAATAAATAAAAACATGTTGAAGAGATCAAAAAAAGAGAATTAAGGGCCCCTAGCACACACCTCACCTATGCCACCTTTTCGAGCCGCGATTAAAACTAAATCGTACATAGAAACAAAAAAAAAAAAAACCACGGTAACTGATACGATGCTTATTTCCATAAAACGACGAATAAATTACGTTCGAAATATCGCATTAAAAAAAATAATATACGTCATCGAATCACGTCGAATCTTACAATACGTAAAAAAAAAACCTATATACATGTAAAATACATAACATAGCATAGAACGTACACAATACGGTATCGATATCATTTCGCGAATCCATTGGAGCACTACCAATAATTATTATACCCCGAATACGACCACGCCGCCTCGACCACCGTCGCCTGATGCATCAGCAACGAATTATGAGGCGACCACGATACGGACGAGGACTCATGAGGCATTATCTCGCCCCTGACGTATTTACTACAGCCAGCATTCAACCAATCATTTGAATTACTATTGCAATTTAAGTCGTACGTGCACAACGACGAGTACTGCGGCGACGCGCAATACTCGCCGGCGCTCCCGGACGAGCTCCGGCTGCCGCCGCCGTTACTGTAATGGTAATCGTTGTGGAATTGCGGTGGCTGCGTGGACTGCGGCGATTGCAGTTCCGTCTTCAGCGGCACGTTGCCGGAGATGATGTTTTGTTGGTGCTGGCCTACTGGAGTAACTCCAATGTTGAATGGCCAGTCTTGCGAATAACTGGCCACAGCCCTATCCTAGCTCACCTTCTGACGTTTCGATTCGCGGTCGACGTTCGAACGATCCATCGTCGAATCCAAATACACCAGTTGCGCGTAATGGTTATCCAGATCTTTTAGCTGGATCAGCGGTATTTCCTCGTCGGGCGATTTGCATTTTTGGTGTTCTTTCAACATTTGCATTTGTAATCTGCGCCGCAAAAAGTACCAAGTTAGTTTGATGGTAGCACAAAATACGAGCACGAAATAACACACACGACGAAAGATGAAACAAAAGCGGGAGAAGAGCCTGAGAGAAAATGCGACGTCGCGCGAAAAGAAATGGCGATCGAATGAGAAGTCGTAGTCGTTGAAGCTAAACTACATTCGATCGATTGAGTATCATTCGTGACGTTAATTGAAGAAAATCTAGTAATAAATCGAACAAATCATTCGCGAACGATCGAAGAAATAAGCGAAATTTATCGCAAGCGCGTAAAAACCGCTAGAACAAATATTCTGATCTTTTGCGAAAGATGAATTTCCCATGAATCAAAAATCGTTCGCGAACGACGTAATTACTTCGAGCGATGTTTTACATAACGACTAAAATTAATCATCTCTGATATCGCCATCAATCTATTACTATTCCTCCACAAAAAAATCAATCGTTCGCGAACGAATAAATTCATTATGAACAACGAATCGTTTGCGAACGACGTGAGAATTTTGAGCAATATCTCGCATAAGGATGAAAATCAATCATTTCTAGTATATCAATCTATCACTATCCCCCCAAAAAGCAAATCGGTCGTTCGCGAACGACAAAATTACAAAATGAACGAATCGTTTGATAAATCTTGATATCGTTAGATAAAATCAATGAAATAAATGAGAAAAAAATTCATTTAAAAAAATAATTTACCAACAGAAACTTCGTGATTCATAAACAATTCGTCCACCAATCTAATCAGCCGTTCGCGAACGATATCGCGCACATGAACGAATCATTCGTCACTCGTCAATAACGAAACCTCTGCAGTATAATAAAACCAACACCGAAAACAATATTTTATATTTGGAAATCGTTCGTGAACGATTCGATTGATTCATAACGTAATCAGTCATTCGCGAACGATTACATCACCAATACGAACGAATCATTCGCAAAACTGAAATTTAACGAGATCAAGTACCAACATTAAAAACGATTATTACAGTGGGAAATCGTTCGCGAACAATTACTACATCACGAATTGATGAAATCGTTCGCGAACGACCATCTCGTCGGTTCGTGTGATTTTTGCTATAAACAAGCAACCCTCAAGATTTACTACCTCCTTCAGAAAAAACCTCCACCAATCTGTCCCCGTTGTAACTCCCAAATTACAGTCCTCCATATACTCGTTGAATGTCCTCGTTTCTACTCCTTCCGTTCTGCCGTCAACCTCCTCAAAACTATCCCAGAAATCCTTATTGACGATCCTTCCTCTGTCTAACGTCTTTTTCAATTTCTCAGATCCTCCCAACTCTTTTCTTCCATCTAGTCCTTTCTCCTAGATATGCCTCTGGCCTTCGCGGCTGTACATGGCGTTAATCCACAGGTAATCCACAGGTAAAATAAAAAAATTAGAAATAGAAGAAATACAGTATTAGTCAATAATTAAATCAATTAAAATAAATAAAACCAAAAAGTTGAGAAAAGAGTTGGAACCAAAAATAAAACGTTTCATTTCTCCAACAAATAATCAACAAATTATAATTTACCATAAAAAAAAAAAAAAAAAAACATAAAAATCGACAAATTTAAAAAAAGAAAAATTAACTTAATCAATTAAAACTAATGGAACCAAAACGTTGAAAACACATTTTTTAATTCATTGTGAAGAAAAATGAAACCAAAAATAAAAAAATTCCACTTTTCCTTGAATACTTGACAAATCATTTCTCCGATAAACAAATAAAATTTACTACACTTGATAAAAAAAATATAAATATAAAAAAAAAGAAAAAATTGTCAATATTCAGAAAATGAAGAAAATTTGAAACTAACTGAACCATTAAAAACGGGTTTTTCATTTTATTACAAAAAAAAAATTGAAACCGAAAATAAAACACTCTATTTTTTTAACGAATAAATCAGCTAAATTGATTGAAACCAATGGAACAAAGTTGCAAAAAAAAATGAAAAATCCCTTTTCTTCATTTCTATTAAAATCCTCAAAAATTCTAATTTTTCTTATTTTACACTAAAAATATCAAAATCACCACACCCCTCTCCTCTACTCAATTCTCTCGAATATTTCCATATTTCACGAATGATACTCCAATCGACGAAAACCGCTGAAAATACACATGAAGAGAAAACAGCTGGTAAATCATTCGCAGAATTCCTCAATGGAGAAAAAATATCACATAGAAGGTTCCACGAAGGCCCCAGGGTTGCCGACAGATCAACGCAAAAGAACCCAAAAATCTTATCTTACTACAAGATTTCCTCGAGAAGAGAAGAAACCCAAGACTCGGAGTAAAGTTCCATATTCAAATCGAATACGCGGGTTCCTCGTAACAAATTACCACATCGGATTTTCCGCCTTCGTTCCCTGCGATAAATAAATTTCAAAACGCGGATATCTTTACTCCGAGTCGATTCGAAAGCTTTTAAAACAAAATTTCACTCCCTCCAAGTATTTAAAAAAATACATTGAAAGAAAACACGTAAGGTACAAAAAAAAAAAAACACAGCTAATTCAATACGTAAGTACCCGGTATCCGAATTGAATATGTTCGAGTTTAACAACTGTGACAGAGAGTAACATCGATGCCATAAGCTAGAAATTATCGAGAAAAAAAATCTTTAATAAATTCGTCATTTGAAAGAATAATTTCATGACCTCATAGCCTCCCACGTCTTATCCCTTCTACTCGTATGATAATAAAAAAGTATAAACGGACAGGGGGAGCAAACTTCTAAATCGGAATCATGCTCCACACTCGGGACACTTCTGCGTTCAACACCAAATGGTGGAGGGAGGGCCGGGGAACCGCTAATTAAAAAAAAACACGCATACGTACACGTTGCCTTTGTATAGCGTGACCTTGAACATGTTCTGCAGAACATGCCTAATCTTGCACTGATCCGAACGCGGGAAATAATTACTAATGACGTCCGGCAACGTTAGAACGTAATCTTCGTAATTATAGGGCTTCAAATTCATCGCCAAGACGATTTTATCCTTAAATCGTATGGTTTGCGCCTAAAACACCGAACACGTGTTAAAAACACCGCTACCGAAGCTCTCACAGCGTCATCCTCACCTTAAACGGAGTCGGCCCCAACGCCTTCATTTGATGAGCGGATATCTCGCTGACCGGAACCAGCGCCGGGAACTTCTCGCCGTTGGTGCCGGCATAACTCAGAACGTTATTAACGGCGGCCGGCCTTTTGGCCATCATGTGCGTCGTGCTTTGCGGCGAATGCGGCGGCGAAGAAAGGTCGATAATTTCGCCATTCTGCTGCGCGTAATTCGGCGGCGGCACGCGATGACTACGAGTATTCGCCGCGATCCCGTTACCGGACGCGTTCGCCGACGCGATCGGCGTCAACGCCGGAGGATAACGTGCCGAGTTCGGTATCGTCGATTGGTTCGGTAGGCTGTTATTACGCACGATTTTGTTGCCCATCTGGACGGCAGCCGCGTTCGGGGGGTTGTTCATGGAATGCGCGACGCCGCTACCGCCGGCGCTCATGCTCATCGAGTATAAAGACGGTAACGAAGCGCTGCCGCTGAACATCGGGCCATAGGCGTCGTTCTGACCGGAAACCGCCGCGTATGTATTTCTGCGTGGAACAAAACAGAATTACACTTATCAGTCGTCTACCATGAAAAGATGGCCGGATGTTGCGATAACTACGTCGTTGAAAAGAAAGGAAAGAGTTATTTTATTTATATCATCCTTTCTCCCCCACTCCTCAACAATTTAAATTACCCCAATTAACCAAACCGATGACGATCGAACCACATTAAGAATTCCCAAATTGAATTCGCTACTCAAGTTTCGAACCTCCCCAAAATCTACCACAGTTGCTGAGAATAAAAAAGACATGACGTCATATGCAACCAGCCAGGTTACAAGGTGAGAAACGTACGTTTTTCTTCCCCCCGAAAGGGGGAGGGGTAAAACTCCACCTCTCCCTTTTTGAGCCGAATTTGGAAAATACTGCTGGATTTGGTTTCATTGCACCAAAAAACATATAAAACACTCAAAAATATCTTTTTAAAAAGTCTTATTCATTTTTTTCCAATTTTTTCTCATTTTTTGGAATTTTGAACCTTCTATCTCACCCCTATTCGGGCGAATCTAAAAAATATTGCGAGATTCAGATTCAGCGCACTAGAAAACATAAATTCAGACCCTCTATTCCGCATTTTTCAGGAGTTTTGAACCTCCCCCTTCCCTCCCTATAGGGGTAAATCTGAAAAACAACGTCAAATTCGGTTTCAGCGCATCAAAAAACATGTACATCAATGTCTAACTCAGTTTTTCTTATTAACCCCCAAAAATTGTAATTGCCCAACCCCCCCCTGGGGTGTGAGGGGCAAAATGACAAAAAAATCGAATTCTACGATGAAAAGTACATCAGACAGTCATTTTCAATTCGCCTTTGAGATTAGGGAACCAATAATAAGCAATGTGCAGCAAAATCGCTTTTCTGATCCACTGTGTGACGTCATAGATTTACAATAAAATCGAACATATGACGTCATCGATCTATTTCATTGTCAATTTACGATTTACGACTCATTACCGACAGATGGTTGACTAATCTATGCTCGCCTTTCAGAGAATTTCTAAGCAATAATGTTGGTTGGCAGCACTGATTACTGTGAAACACTGTGAAACACCGTAAACCAGGACTGCCAACCTCTAATGGCAATCATTTCCAGCAGGAGCGTCAATATCAGTTAACCAGACCATTATAATTTACACAAATTGTTATTTTTCAATTTTTTTTTGATTTTAATAAATTTTAAATTTTTTACGTAACGTCATTTATCAAATTTATTAAGGCAACGGTGCCTCTCAATTACGTAGAAATTATTGCAAACCTCATAGTGACGTCATCAATCAATATTAAAACCCTGGTTGAATTTACAACACGTTTCCTTCCGGGTTTGATTTTGCCCATCGCCTTTTTTATCATTATAAGTCGTTTTATAACACGATGACGTCATCGATAATGACGTCAATATTTGGTAAATCGTAATACTTCATTATTTGGAATCGACAGCTTGAAAAAATTCAATAACATTTCGATTAAAAATTCTCCAAAAGACAGAAAGAAATCTCGAAATAAGCCTAAAACAGATAAAATCGATAAAACATCGAGATATAAGGTCAACGTACGGAACGGAATTAGCGGTAGTAACTCTGACTAGTGGAGGAGGTTGCTGAGCTGCTCCGGCACCGGTAGGAACGTTATTGGAAGTCTATAACGAAAGAAAACGTGGATAATCTTATAATAATCGTTTTTTTGATTTATCGTAAGATACTTGTTACTTACATTATAATAATGAGGAGCACCGGATCTCACTTGCTGGCCGGCGTAACTTCTGGAGCTCATAACAGCGGGATTTGAATTCATCTACGAAGTAAAAAAATGCATATAAATTCAGGTACATTGATATATTTACACGTGTAAAACATACTGCGTGAATATTTCCGGCGGAATTTTGCTTTTGAACGATCCTTGGTTGAGATTGTGCCATCTGCGGTGCGACTTGGTAAGTCGCCGATGGGATTGTGTTGGCGGTAGTACCCATTAACGTACTAGGCCATTGATTACCCTGGTACATTCCCATACCAGGGTTCACGTTGTTGATCACAGTGGTGCTTACTCTTTGATTATTGTGGAGTTGCTTTTGCAACGACGACATCGATTTATTCACCATTGAATGGGAATTAGGAACTGAGCTTTGAGTTACGTTGGCATTTTCGACATGAGGCGTCTGCACCCATGAGTGATTACCATTCATATCGTTTCTAGCTGGAGTCTGCATGTCTAATAATTTAGTCGGCCAATATTCGTCGAATTTCGTACCCTCGGGGAAGTAGGATTTTACGTCTTCGAGCGAGGTAACTTGGCATTGTTCGCTAGCAAAAAGCTCGTTCTTGATGCCTTGTACTTTACAACAGAATTTCAAATAAGCTAAATCCCAATTCTCTAAATTAATCGCCTTCGTCTTCAATGTTTCCGTTTCACCTTCGAAATAAAACAACGGAACGTATTGTTGGCCATTTTTCACAGCGTAAGGTACCACCGAATCGTCGTTGATTCGCACAAAACCACATTTGTTGGCGCCGCTTGAAGGCACATGAGTTAATTTGTTAAAACACGTTTCCATAAAATTATGAAATTCCATGAGATCTTCCAACTTCACGATGAAATCGGAATCCATGTTAAAAGCTTCTTTGCCGAATTGATACTCGCAGTGTCGGGAATTTATCTCGTTCAGTAATTTGGTTTCCGCTTCAGAGATGCTGAAACTTTTGACGCTGACGCAGTTGAAGACTTCGGTGTTGAGTCGTTGGAAGAAATGACTGAGAACTTTCGACTCGGCGATACGAACCGAAACGTATTTTGTTCCGTCGGTTTTTAGTATACAGGGTACGCATGTTTTACCCACGATAGTCCAGCAGAATCGACCTGTCGAATGAAATAATCATTAGAAATCATGAATTATCGGGAAGTAGTACAGTTGAATATTTATTAACGTCTTCAAACCTTTCTTGGAGAACATTTTCGATGTATTTTTATGATTTTTATTCGTAAAATGGCCTTAAATTGTGTAACATAAAACCAATATTTAAATAAAAACAGCGAATAATGGATTCGGAAATATTCGTAGGTATTCGGGTCGAATCGGTGATCTTGAGAAGTAAAACGATAATAATCGAGCGTACTTTGATTACGAAAAAAAAATCGATTTTAACATTAAATTCGATAAAAACGGGTCGTTTTACGTTAAAACAAATGAAATAATCAAAAAATTTCGAAAAGCAAACTTTTGAACGCACGAAAGAATATTTCAAAAAATATTACTCTCTGATAAGCTTTAGACACCGTTGTCTGTCTATCGACAACATAATGAGCAATTAATCTTTCGCACCTTTTATAGCGTTTCCAAGATCATATTTTCGAAAAGCAACGAATACAGTTAATAATCAACATAAAAAAGTTTCAAAATTTACACCAATTTCTACAACACATCAAGCTTCTTCCAAGGAATATCCTCGTCAAGAATTCAACCTATAATTGACCCAGATACACGATAAATCACAACAGATTCATAAATTATTTAAAATACCTGCTACACTAGGTCCATCCTCTGGAATCGTACTACTTTGATTTTCTGCCGGCTGCATTTCAACTTCGACGCCGTTCAGTTTCGGAAAATAACACAAAATGCTGCCTCGATTGTGATTATTTAATCTAGGGTTACTCGAGGTAATAACGGAATTCGGTTTCTTTTGATTAGATTCTACAATTTTGGCGGCCAAAGCTTTAATTTCAGCATCGTCCGAACATTCTTGTTTCACTCGTGACTGATAAACTGCGCGTAAAATAAGTTTGAGAATTGAATTCAAAATAGAAATAAACTCCACAAAAAAACACCATACTTGTCATATCGAAGCGATGCGATGCCTATTGTAACGGCTATCATTTGTAAATCGATTTAAATAACTCCGCGGTCAAAAAATAAATAATATTACTTAACATTGTACATAAATATACCGATTGTACGACAGTTTGACGGTAAAAATTAATTAATATCACGTGGTAACATCTTTGCTCGAACAAGACGGTGCGCTAAATAACAGAAAAATACCGACAGCACATATCGAGTTTAATACCATTTAACATGTAATAAGTGTGCGCATCACTGTACGCAAACCGATATAATTACGAATACAACGATCACCACTGCTTTAAAAAAATACGTTCATAACGAACAATTTCAAATTGTCCAATTTCGCGCTGATTTTTTTCAAATAAACAAAACCCTACGAATAGTAACTCCCGAACAAAAACATGGTTATAGGAGCGACAGCGGAAAAAAAACAATTCGTAATACGTGGCAGGGTACAACTGTCGAATGGGGGAGAAATAAAATTCTTTCGAAAGGTTTTTGGTGGGGATTGACTAATTATACACTCTCTTCCTCTCACCTCCCTGTCATACCCAGCACGAATTCGATAAAGTAAAATTTCCACCAATCACGAAGCTCTATTTAACGTTACGATGACGTCACGCCTATATCAGTAAAAAAAAAGAGAGAGAGCGAATAATAACGAACTGTTCGTATTTCCAAGGTCTTTGGTACAGTCATTGCCAAACGAAGATCTCTATTTAATATTGAGCTTTTTTTGTGCCATTTAAACAATAAATGGAAAATTTTTTTCAACTAAATCATTTGAAGCATAGAATTACGTATTATTATAAAATTTCTTCTTTTTCTGATGATTTTCCCTATTCAAAATTAACAATTAGTGATCGACGTTCACACAACATTGACGTTATTGTTTTGTTTCAGAATGTACACGCACTAAAATAACCAGTCTGCAAGGTGGAAGTTTTCCCCTACTGTCATGACGCAACTACCTCTTTCCCCTATAAATTCTACCTCTACCTCTATTTCGACCTCGTTAACCCTAAATAGTCCCTCTCTACTCCGCATTATCGACGCGTCCCCGATGAGAAAACAAGTCGCGGAGTAAAGTAAAAAGCCAATTTAAATGGTACAAATAAAATTTACCGTTGAACCAGTTCCGCCAAACTGTGTCGCGTTCAGAAACATTTTATATTTTGGGATTCACTGTTTACCACTTGATACATTATTTTCTCCACGTTTTTGTTCTTATTTATGGGGAATTTTTCGCATATTTACGTACGTTTTCTGTGGATTTTCTCTTATGGAGAATTTTTCACGTAGTATACGAAAGGTTCCGCGTTTTTTCCATGAGATTGGGCGGGGTCATCAATCTCTCGATCCGTTCACCTAATTTTTTTACCGCTGGACCATCGCGACGTCGACGCGTCGGCGGCGAAGGATATCCGGCGGAGCGTGTCGCGACTTCGTGTGGTCGTGGAGTAGGCGTGGGCTGGGAAGTTGATTTTCCGCCGCGACGGAAATAGATTTTTTGTTTTTGTTTTTGAATTCATTGAACTCGCATTGATTTGGTGAGCTCGTGCTGAGGCTTGAACTGAAGGGTACTATTGTTATTGTTGTATTTTATTTTTTGCGAATAAAAAAATCATTCGTCGTTGAGTATTTTATTATTGAAAAATTCATTTGTTTAAAATGACGATCGAGATGAATAAAATTCAATTGTAACAGAAAATGAAAGCAATTGAACATTTTTTAAATATATTTAATAATTCGAAAATGAAAATAAAGTTTAAGCGTTTAGCTATTCGAAGTTGCATAATGCATTCGTTTCTGAACGTTTGGCAACGTTGCAGGTGCAGTTGCAATTTAGTCAGTTGAGTCAGCGACTGTGGAATGATACGTGCAATTAAATTCAAAGTAGAAATTTTCATGTTGTAAAAATAGAAGAGAAATCGCAAATCTCATTCAACAGGAATTATCGAGATGAATAGTATTTTTTTGATAAAAAATTTATCATCGCTAGCAATCTGCTGACGTCATTTTTGATATTAGTTCGCTGATTTGTTTAATATAATTACCTATTAAAAATGTTTAATTTGTATAATTTTTTATACATTTTTTATACCTGTAATAATTTGGCAAAAGAGAAAACAGGCTTTCAACTTTCTTGAAAAAATTTAATAAGTAAAAAGCGAAAACGTATGAAGGTATAGGTGTAATACCTATTTATTGCAGCGTTGCATAACTCTGAAATTATTACTCAAATTTTACACCAATATTAAAAAAAAAACAAAAACAAAAAAATTCAATCATACGTAAAATTGTATACACTCTCTATGTTGAATTAGCACCTTCTAAATTTCATGTACATATGTTTTCCACAAATGGGATTACTTTTATGTAAATTTCCACATCTGGCAAATTGATGTTGTAACTTTTCGTTTTGTAATTAAAATTCCCTTCAGCCCCCAACCAATGACACTATCTTTCAACGCACATAAATTTTTATTATTTTTCAATCCATTAAAAACCATATTTATCAATTTCCTTCGGTTCGAGCTCTCGTTCATACCTAGAAAAACGAGTAAAAAATAAAAAGAAACTATTCAACTATTCATAATTAGTTAATTACGCTTTACCATAAAAAAACTGCATTAAATTTGAATACTATTTTGTCTCATATCGAAGAATCGGATTTTTAAAATATTTCAAAAACGAGCTTTCTTTATTTCTTGCTTTAAAAAATTTTCTAACCGATGCACTGACGTCGGCAACATATTGTCAACACGTTGGCAGCTGAAAATACGAAACGTTTCGAATAACCGGAATTACAGACAGGGAGTACGGGGACCAGAATTGACACGCTTACGTCCCTTTTCAAACCTCTAAATTCTGGGTACGTCGACAGGACGCCATCCCTTGACGATTCCTGGGCGCATCTGGCCCAGTCAGGGGTGATTGTTGTGAGAATACAAAGAAACCTCTTGTTCCGATGACGTGTTCCATTATATGCTAGTATCGGCAACAGTGTATTTCGAAACAAAGGAAAACTTCGGATCACTTTGGTACTTGAAAAGTTACGTTCATTTAGTTTCCGTTATCATCTTGAAAGTTGGAATTTCCGTGAAGTAATCGAAGACATTCGGGAAAATTATTGGAAACGGAGTTTGATTAGGAAATTTTCAAGTAGGTACGGTTGAAAAGAAGTAGTCAAAGGTGTTGATAAAAAGTAGGTAAATAAGTTTAGCATCAAGTTTACGATCAATTCTAGCTTCAACTATTGAAGAAAAACGAGAAAAAGAACTGAAAACGAACTTGCAACTTCATCGTGGATTTACAATAAAACAGACATTAGGATTAACAATTTACAAAAATATTGGAAAATGTGATTACAATTAAATCATAGTTTGCTGAAAGTGTAATTGTTTTTAGTGATAGTGGTAATCAGTAATTAGTTCACTACTTTGTAACATATTATAGATATGAAAAATAAATCTCAAATAAAATTCGAATCAAAACACTAAAAAAGAGTCAAACAAATACAACGCATTGAAAATTATTCGTTAAAATAGGTAAATTGTAAATCTCACGTTCAACGTCATTACCATCAGCATCAGCATATAATTAAACATGCATCGTACGTACAATACACGAATACACGTGAATAAATCACGATTTATTTTCGCTATGTACTTCATCTGTGACAAATTCCAAAGAAATTATTCCATCTTTCATCAATCACCGGATTTCATCAATCGATTTCATCTTTCATCGTTTATCATCGTTCTCCCATTTCTGACTTTCGTTCACCGTTTCATCAAACAATCTCACACATCTGCGATAAAATCTGTTCGCTTATTAATCACCGACGAACATCTGTACAAATACAACAAAAACAAAACCTCTACCCAGTGTTAATAGCCTGTAAAAAACCGACCCAACTTTTTGATTAAATTAACCCAATTTTTGTTATTACGCCCAATACGCTCGGTTGTTTCCGTAACCTTCGGTATCACTCGTGTTTCACGTCGCAGACGACGTGAAAATTTACCCTCTTCACTCCAGCCTCAGGCGTCGATTTCACCATTTCTATCTTCCCATCCCCACCAAATTTACATCTACGTTGAGAGTAGGGTAAAGGGAAAGTAATAAATTTTCCAGATGACGTTTCATTAATGAGCAAGCCATGTTGCAAACACAATGTTGCCAAATTTATCGACAGATTTCTTAAAAATTATCGATTACTGAATATATGAATTTTGGGAAATAAAAGGCGTTATATACCTTACACTCGTGTATTTATTTTCCATCTCATTAACTCACATTCCAATTAGTTATCTTGCGAACAAGGTCATCGTTGATAACGTTACATAATCATCTTTGAGATCTAAACAATCAAAGCTTCGTTTTCTCAACAATCATGGGCTGATTTAATTACCAAAACGGTGATCAAACTTGCTTCAATCTACATCACCTTCGTCGGAGGTGAAAATCACGTAGATAACGATTCAATTAAATCGGCGTTATTTTCAATTCGACGCCAAGTCGTACTTTCGTTATCGTCAATTCGCTATGTACAACTAAATCAACGAATATCGTCAACGTTAAGATATATACACAGCTGTAAAGGTGTTCATATCAAACAATTTACATGTGCTAAATAATAAATAATTCGTTTGACATCTCCACAACACGTACCAAGTATTTTTTCAAGTACACATCGTATCTGACCTCTTTGTAAATCTTATCCGTACCATCAATATCGAACATACTTCGAGGTTATTCTCATTGCTAGTTTGCTACCTCAGCACCTCGTAATCATACTTGATTACTCATTCGCAATATTCTAATCATGAATCAACTACGAAAAATTCGATGAATCATCACTTCTGGCATATTTCGTATCTCAAGGACATACCAAACTTCGTTATCCTTCGAAGTATCACATGAAATAACTTGTTCGGTGTTTGAAAAATCCCAGAAACATACACAATCACATGCCGACAAAGATGAGAGAAGAATACGCTTAGCAATGATAATCAAAGTACTCGTTTGATAACAGATTAACCGGACATGCTTCAGTTAACCAAATCCATCAATTATTCCGCCAACTTCCACACTCGCTCAATATTTCAAAACATCAACAAACATATTTATTTGTCGTTAACGTCGAACATTACGTATAATACAAATTAAAACATAAACCGTCCAAGGGCTACGAACACTCGAAAAAATTACCCTTCACGGTTATACCAAATATCTAAAAATCATAATAAAAAACCCCTCCAAGTCCACATTCCAGTTACTATCGGTAAGTACAACGGTAACTATTTACAACTTGTTCAACGTACATTACCGACGTAACTATAATCTGCGTCTATCTCTTTCGTTTCCCCGTTATCATAACAGTACAACACGAATTATCAGCTTTATTCGAAATACATAAATTTTCAGCTAAATTTCACGCATCGAATATACTAAAAATATCCTTCGGATTACTCCAGCAACACCACGTCAAGCAAGCGATATCGTATAAGGGAATTATTTTTTTTAAAAGACACAGATTACACAGGAGGAATAAGAAGAGACACGAAAACAAAAACAAACATTATAAAAACGGATATACGATATAACCACGTCGTCGTTAAGTACTGAAACATCAGACGTTTCTATTAAACTCGTCTGTAAGGATGGTATCCTTGCTGGCTTTGGCTATTCCTCTGAGGGCCCGGAGCGCTGCTATATGCTTCAACTGCAACCACAACAAAAAAAAGTTCAAAAATCGCGTTAGTATTACGCTCGCAATCGAGAGAAACCGGAAATCGGTTGTAAATTTCGGATGCTGCCTCGAATAAACGGTGGCGGTATCAACTCCTCGGATTTTTTGTAATTTCACAGATAATTTAATTATAATTACCGTAGTAGCGAGCAGAGGGGAAGGGGGAACTTCTCAAGTCGAACAAAAGTGGCGGCAAGACAAAAAATTTAGGTAAAAATAATTTTTCAATTTTTCCTAATTTTTAGACATATTCTTAAAAATTCCCTTATTTTTCCCTTTTTTCCGACGGATATTTCCCACGATCTGCCATCACTGTTTCTATGCACCGCTCAAGTGGGGTAGAAATGGACAAAAATTTTTTTAAATATTTCATCGTACACACGTCTCCCACCCCACCCAAGTCTCATTCGGTACAGAAATACCACACTGGATGGATTAATCGCTCCGACAAGGACACAAATTCAAAATTACGTAAGTATTTCAAGTTCTTTAAACATTTTTTTCTCATTTTCTCGTCCAACATAATAAACAGAACAACTCGTGCAAACGTGTTTTTTCACTTCAAATTCATCGCCATAAATTTATCAACCGATAAAAATTTTTCCCTCAGAATTACTATTCCTCATTTCACGTAAAATACCCAAAATGTCATTTCGATCGCGGAGATGAATTTTTTTTATCGCGATTTTGATATTTCGAAATGATTTTTTTGCGTCAACGAAATGGGCAACACTGATTCCGCCTCGACACCCGAATTAAAACTTTCTTTGGCGGTATAAAAATCTTTTTACAGGAAAAAACGGAATAATAAGGGATTACTCGTTGATCAAACGACATTTACCTCTTCTACGAGATACACCATTATAACCAACCCCCCCCTCAGCCTCCTCCTATATTACTCGATACACCGAAAGTAACACATCTGCACCCCAGAAGCACGTATCTCAATCAACTTTTCCAAGCAAGGAATTTGCGACACGAAACATTTAATTTCTCGTAAAATTTCCATCAAAAGTCACGTTGGTACAATTTGGAAAAATGATGAGAACCCCTGGATTTTATTTTTCCACATACAGTAATGTAAAAAATGGAATACATAAGCAGGCCTGGCTTAATAGACATCGGGAGGAGCCAGTATGAAATACGATTTTCCAAAAAAAAAATATGAGGAAGGGGGCGGGGGATTTTTTATACTGCAATAAAAAAATGAGAAATTTTAAAACGACGAAAGTACTTTTTTTCGACTCGTTGTCGCGATAAAAATATGTATCTAAAAAAAATTCCATATTAAATTGGTAAAGTCGCCACCGGCGCCAAAATTTTTTTCAAAAAAGGATTTTTCATCGTTTTAAATTTTTAAATTTAAAAAACAAAATGAAAAAATTGTCCGAGCGAAAATTTTCACATATAATTACAAAAACATACAATTGTGGGGTCGGGGGAGAGGTAGTTCAGGTAATATTGTCGCAAATATCATTGAAACCTTCATTAAAAAACTTGCAACATGACGTCATAGGGGGACCACGCCTTCTATGGCCCTCCGGCATCCACCTTTGGATTCATACCAAGTAAAAAGGTACAACAAATTACAAAATCACCAAATTCACCGGAAAAAGTCAACTTCGTGTCTGTACTTTCGAGATAAGTAATTACGAGACATTACGTGATCAGCCTCGATATGAATATCGAGGGCGGGGAATCCCTCACAAGTCACATTCGAGGATTTCAACCCACCAGGGTATCAATTCACAAATTAAATAACTTATCAACGACGTGACAGGAGTTCCACCTTGAAATCTCCAAATTTCCGCCATTTTGAATAATTCTGTATCACCTGACGTAAGAACCCTCCTCCCTCGGGACCTCTAATCAGCATCATTCATCATTAAAGGAACTCCGCGCGGGCAAACTATCAAAACGCACTTACCCGAAGCCGAGGTAGTCGCTTCGATACCATACGCTGTCCTAGGCGCCGTAGCGGCGGCGCTATAAGCGGCCGGATCCTGTAAACAAAAATTCGTACTTTACAACGAACAATCAAACCTCACGTTACATCAGGCGTAAATCCTAAACATGGAAATTTCGTCTTTATTACCGGAGTATAACCAGTATACGCTGGATAACTGGCGTATTCCTGTTTGGCAGTGGTTTGCGGAGCGGGGGGTGGCGGCGCTGGTGCCATCGCAGCGCGTCCGTAAGGATCCGCTGAAAAACACGTCGTTCAATTCTTCTATTCTTTTTCCATTATTTTGCGATACTTACCGGCGGGCGTGGTAGCCGGTTGGGGCGGTATAGGAGCGGCTCCGTTGGCCGGAGGATTAGCCGGCGGCGCTGGACCGGTGGCTGGGGGTTGCGGTGGAACGTTCCAGTTCCAGTTGGCGTATGGTGGTTGAGGTGCGCCTGAAATTGTAACAGAGATGTATGTCGAGGTGTTATCGACGTGTTAACGTAATGCGGGTTTTTACCATAAGGCGGATATCCGGGCGTAGGATAACCTGGTCCCCACTGAGGAGGCGGCGGTGGACCACCCCATCCTCCGTATGGTACCGGAGCTCCTGTCGGCGCGCCGTATCCTGAAATAATGCCAATTTTAGCGTATTTTACGTGCTCGTTTTCCAGCGTGTAAATATTTACCGTATCCTGGAGCCGGTGCTGCCCCCCAACCTTGGTAATTTTGCATTGGCATGTTCTGAAATACAGAAAAGACGATGAAACGATGAAACGATAACATATGGTATTCGTGGAGCTGATACCCTCGTTTCTACGATTCCCTCCTTTACGTCGACCCGGCCAACGCGTTAATTGCATTTAACAGCTCGGATCACATTCGGATCACATGTTTACATTCTTTATAGTCGACGAACCCACATGGAAGATTATTTTACTGCGTAGTTGATTTATTAGAACACGTTTTTTTTTACACACAGAGAACAAATCGTCGACATAAATATTTCTTTTCAAATTTCCAACAACTTTTATTTCAAACATTTTCACCTCGAGACACCCCAAGCTTCGTGAAAACCTCCACTGAGGAATTTCGTTCGAGATTCCGATAATATAACCGAATTTCAGAAAACACCAGTGAACTTGGCATACATAAGCTGCAAAAACAATAGCGACGGATTCATAACACAATACCAACCCTGGACGGATCCACTGCAGGACCATTTTGAGTATTCGACCATGGCGCAGAGGACGCCGACGCGCTACCTCGACCATCTCTCGGCTCGGCACGTTTGACTTCGACCTGGAAAAAAAATCCTCCAGATTAAAAAACGTTCGCATGCTTTCGAACTGGGAGAATTAAGGTTTTTTTTTTCAAAAATCCAAAAATTTTTCTAATTTAAATTTCGACAGCGATAAAAATTTCTAACGAAAAAAATTTTATAATAAATTATCATCGATATACTTGAAAAAAAAATAAAAAAATTTTGTATACTTTAAAAAAATTTCAAAAAAAAATTCAACGCTAAAAGTACAATATACGAATACTTTCTAAGTTATAACAACAAATCATAACCAAAACAGTACTCTTACGTTAGACTATTTTAAAAATATCAATAAAAATAAAATTAATCTATCTATTGCTTAATTTAAATTCCAATTTCATTTCCATCGAATAATCGACGTCTTACGAGCCCCCGCGCTTATGGATTCGAAATTTTTGAATTTTACAAAACGACGTGTGAAACAAGAAAATAAAACAAAAAAAAAGAGAAAAAACACCAACAAAAGGGGAAATGGGAATAATACCTTCTTGCCATTAACGTAGATATAATGGTCGGCTACGCATTTGTTTACATCTTCATCTTTCTCAAATGATAAAAATCCGAATCCTAGAAAATTTTCAATCAAAACGGAATCTTTCTTGTCTTCGTATCCAACCTTAATGTATTTACACCGCTGCCGCCACTCTTTCGTATTTTCCCCCGCCCTCTTTCTCACTCTAAACTATCTTATCATTTAGAATCGTAAGATATCTGAGAGTTCTGTCGATACGGCGTATTCGCCTGATCCTCGTTCCTAGCTCGGACAATTATTCGTATCGACAGAAATCTCGCGTAAGCTAATGATTTTCTCTAGCGCTAATATTTCTAGATTAAATAATATTAACGTAGGTATTTCATCTCGGTAAATTATTTATAGTAAAAAAAAAAATTCATAAAAGAGTACGGCGGCGGTGTGTCGGTAAAATATAAACTAGTTATTACCTAAATAAACATTACAAAAAAAAACAAAGTTAAATTAAAAATAAAAATTACATAAAACGCAAGTAAACACTCAATTGAGAGGGTAAATCTAGAGACCAAATTCATTTATTTTTATTCCAGTTATCGTAACAATAGCGCTTCGAACTCCCTCCCCCTCCTCACAGCATTGCACGAATTAACGTTTTATGTATACCATCTAAAATATAGGGAATCGACACGATAAGGTAAAAAATGTGAACGAAGATAAGACTACGTTATCGCGATGATTTTCAGACAGCGACAGATGTGTTATTACAAGCTCATATGAGGCACCATGGGGAGTAGGTATATTATCAGATAAACGTATTTTTCTCCTTTTAAAACCAACAGCCTTATAAGCGTCATTTGAACGACTTCCGGAATGAATTTTCGCCCATTAAATTAATTTTTCTTTACAATTTGGTCCCTAGACGATAACGTCAACGTCTATCTTACGCGTTTCTTTAATCGACGTTACTCAAAAGTAACCATCTACAACTAAATTAGCTCGTAGGCTGAAATAAATACGAAAATTAAACGATAAATTATAAAAACATCGCCGATACTAAGACTTCGATACGCCACAAACACATAAGCATTCTACATTAGAACGAAAAAAAAAACGAACTTACCTCGGCATTTATTTTTTTCATGATCATACATTATAATTACATCCATGACTTCGCCGTATTTTGAAAATATCGATCTTAAATCTGTTTCCGTCACGTTGAAAGGTAATCCTCCGAGGAATATTTTCGGATATTGCGAATTTTTCTTAGATTTAATTGCTGCTTTTGTACTACAAGGTTTAGGATCAATCTATAGGAAGAAAATTTGATAATGAAAAACGTCACGTATCGCTTTCATGTTTACGATACTTACGGCTCGACCATCTAATAAATGAGTCCCTTTAGCTAAAACTTTCTCTACTGAATTAGGATCAGCGAAGGTAACAAAACCGAATCCGCGAGATTGACCGCTGTCGTTATTTTTCATAACAACGGAATCAATAACTTCGCCAAAATCGCCGAAATACTGTTGCAATTTAGCTGTAAACATACCCGATGTGTTAGTATAGTCACACAATTGGATGGGGTTCATTTCAAGATCATTTACCTTCGGTGGTTTCCCAGCTGAGTCCTCCGACAAATAATTTGCTATAATGAAAACATAGTGTATTAGCAAAAGCATTATACTCGTTATTCGTTAACGCTCTCTTTATTACTTACCCGGGTTCTTCATCGTTGGGATCGGTCGTACTTTGCGTTTTATTGATCATTTTGCAATAAGTATAAGAATTTGAACTTGGATTAGGGAATAGATTACTTGGTATAGTTTACACTAAGTTGAAAGTATAAATCATGACTAGTGGAACTAGTTAAATCACTAAATAATTATAATCAAACAATAATACTTAAATTATTAATTACATAAAAAATCCTCGATACATTTCAACAAGAGAACGTAAACGTAACCAAACAAAATTAAGATGGCCGCTGTAAAATTTTCATTGTTTACATCGAGAAATTCCCAACAGGTGAATTTTTGCAAAATCATTAAATATGTTGAGATTTTTTTCAAAGGAATTATTTGACTAATTTTTTATTCTACTCGAGTTGATGTAATTAAAAATCAATAACTGCATTGTAAATATAACGCGTATAGATTTTTAATTCATTTTTTGGATAAATATTACAAACAAAAGATAATTTTTGAGTTTTTTTTTTATAATGTCAACATTGCCAAACCTCCCCACCCAAAATAAGTTGGTGCTTCATGCTGTGACACACTTTTGAGCGCTGATTGGCTGAAAAAATATCAAATCAACCACTCACCAACTGGTGGAAGATTCGATATTTCGCCTCAGATATTCTGATGATTTCTTTTTGTGAGTAGTTAAGATGCCGAATTTTAATTAATTTTTCTACTATTTCATGTAGAAATTAAAAATTCACGTTTTATGGAGCATGATGGCGAAAACATGGAAAGAAAACAGGAGCCTGAGAAACCACATAAAGGTGAGACGTTATTTTATATGAATTTTTCATACGAAAAAGCTGACATCGTTATCACCTCTTTTCCGCCGACATAATTTCGCAGGTAAGCCGAAAATACGTCAAGAATCATTATGGAAACGAAACGTAAAAAAAGCTAATGTAGCCGCCGGAATTAATCGTAAATTCACCTTCACAACATCATGTTGTCAAAAGTTCAGATGCCATATGAAATTCGACATCCAAGTGCAAAAACACCTGTACGCGGAATTTCGAAACCGAAGTAAAACCAAGCAAATACAAGATAAATATTTACTCTCTTGTATGAAACCGGTAGAAATCCAAACTCATCTGGCAGATCCCAAAGTTAGAAATCATAGTTTTCGTTTTAAATTTTTCCTCAAGGTGGAAAATGGTACTATCGAAGTATGCCAAATCTTTCTATGTAAATTATACAACATATCGAATAAGCGTTTGCGAGTCATACAAAGACGGTATACGGACGGAGACACGATGTTGGAGGAACGACGAGGGTGCCACTTTAACAGGCCGAAAAAAATGAAACCCAATGTCATGGAGTTGTTTTTCAAACACCTGAACAGCATTCCGTCCGAATTCCTTATGAACGAAAGTTCATCAACGTTGAAAAGATACTTTCAACGTACCGATCTCAGTGTGAAAAAATTATACGATTTGTTTCGAGAATATTACTTTCAAGAGACTAATGAAGTGTTACAAAATATGACGTATAATACTTATCATCGTACTTTCAGAAAACATAGTAACATCGGATTCAGAACTTCGAAAACCGATGTTTGTAACACCTACTCTTTATTTGACACCTCGGTGAAACTGGAGAAGTCTGAAGAAGAGAATTATTCGAAAGAATACGACGAATATATGGAATTGAAAACCGAAATATTATCATTACCAAAAGAATCCTCGTTAATCGTCGAGTTGGACTATTTCAAAGATATCGGTTTACCTAAACTGGACAACTGCGAGAGATTCTTCGAGCCGTTATGGGTCTATACGTTCAACATACATAATCATACGGACGATACTTCGCGGATGTATTCTTTTTTAGAAACGCAAGCTGAAAAAAATGCAGATTCCGTAGTATCATTTCTCTTTCATTATCTTCAGGAGCAACTTTCTCAAAGACGAATTTCCAAAATCATCTTGTTATCCGATGCTGCCAATTCGCTAATTAGAAACATAACCACGGTGTATTTCTGCTTGTGGTTTTCTCGTATCCATAACGTAGAGATACAACATGTGTTCTCAGTGCAAGGCCACAGCTTCAACGCATGCATCCATAGTTCCGATTTGTTTCAACAATCTATAGAGTCTCTTCCACGTGTAACACATGTTGATCCTATACTAAAAAATCTCGTATCATCTCAAGTTCACTCCACCGAATCTATATTCGATTCTGATATCTTGGAGCAATGGAACAACGCCTTGTCTCCTTTTTTCCAAAATACCTCCAATTTCAAAATTCAATCTTTTGTACAGCTCAAGTACGACGGCATCAATGTTTACGGATGTTCACAATATACCGAATGTGCTTTGTTTTGGAGGAAATTTACATTTTGGGTGAACGACGAAGATGATTACAGAACTGTTGAATTGGATGCAGCTATACCGTATCAAATTTCGAACTCTAAACGACGCACCATTGAAACCTTATATCAGTATTTATCTTTCGAGGAGCTCGCCGAATTTCGACGTTTATTTGATTTGTGATTTTTTTCGCGTAAGGATTTTAATTATGTTAAGTTTTTCGAATAAGTTCATTAATGTATTTTACATACGTTTTGTTTTTTTACGATTATTTTAGTTGTAATTACCATAATTTTTTCACGAATGAGTTATTTTTCTTTCAAATGATATACCACGTAATTCAACGAATTATCACGTTTTATCAAGAATATTGGTACATGAAATATACATCGCAGACAGGCAGAAGTAAATTTTTTAATGAGGTGTTATTACGCCCGACCTGTAATGTTAGTTCGGACATTGTTGAAAACGTTATTTCAAGCACGTACGCATGTAGTTTGGAACTACTTCTATCGTAAGATTTCAAAGGTCAAGCAAATATGACGGTAACGCGTTAAATGGCGTTATCAGCTGCTAATAGGCACTTCCGTTCCAAGTTTGAAGTACTGAACTAATAATACTACGTCGAATTATGAACAAGGTTTTGAGATAATTGATACCATATTTTACTACTATAATACAAATCGTCTTTCTGAAGGATTATTTTCAAAGTTTTGTCGAATTGTTGCTCATCGATACTCAGTTTTGTGGATTTTCGCTTTGAAAATAAAGGATAAAATGTGTAATCAAGATGAATGCAAACACGACTTGAATAAAGATTTGTACTTCTGTACAGATAATCCATTTTCGAGGTTCACTTTGAAAGCAAATATTTGGTATAAAAGGGCACACAATTGATATAGTTTGTCGTTTGATGAAAGAATTCTCTCCTTTTATGAAAACCGGCCATAGCAGCCGGCAATCTACCCCTCACTGTCACTACTGCATACAGCAAAGTACAACTATATAATTTACACAGAAAAAACACGTTTTTGCAAAACAAATTATAAATTATAATTTATAATTATGAAATGTAAAACTAATAAAAAAAATCTTAAAAATTGAAAAAAATGAAAAATATTAAAATTTTTGAAACATTGATAAGAATACAAATAGACAAATACAAACAAAATGGTGGGGGTGATGGTCCAGAGGGTAAAAGACGTTCATTGTTGACATAATTTACATTGCTAAATTCTCATAAAGTAAATTTCTGAAAAATGTAAAGTATCCTTTTTTTCTTTTTTCCAATGAAATAAATCAACAGACTTGATGCATCTTGATGGAATTAAATAATAATAATCTCCAATACACTTTACATTGAACGACCTCAAATTAATCTTTCAAACGTCTTCGAATAATTTTAACGAATGAGAAATAATTTTTGATTTTTTTGTAGTGGTAACCATGTCTATCGAAAATTTTTATGATAAGACAGGAAAAATTGATATAACCGCTTCAACTTGAAAATCTTAGTTTTGATCTGATTTTTGAGATGGCCTTGCTCAGAACCATTAAAACTACAATTTTTCCAAATTTATCCGCGCTCAGATACTCCACAAAGCAAGGAGACCATGTCTGTGGCGTGGAAACAGCTGAAAAATTGAAACAAAAAACGCCCATAGGTAAAATCACTGCATTTATATCTTCTAAACCGCCTCAATTTATTTCGTATTTTGTCCGTAGATAAAGTAGAAAAGCAAAAACCCGAAGCTCACGTGGAATCGGACGCTTTACCACCTTGGCCTAACGATACTAATCCGAAAACTGGCGAGGTCGGAGGTCCAAGGGGTCCTGAACCGACTAGATACGGAGATTGGGAACGAAAAGGACGAGTGACGGATTTCTAATCGCAATTTGATGGCGTTCTGTAAAACTGGTCGTAGACGGATATCATCGAAGATGAATAGTGCGGAGGACAGAAACACGTTATTTATAATATACTTAACTTTCGACTGAGGTATTCGTTTTTCACCAAATTATCAATAATCGTATCTTAATGGTGGAATCTATGCTTAGATATGTTCATGATAATTTAATTTAAGGATCATCTTCATAGAAGAATGTTACCATAGATATTAACATTGTAAATTTTACGAGTTTCGTGGGTTTTTTCAATAACCTCCATATTGAGATTTTCTGTATTAATGTCGTCATAGTACATATTCTCTTACGCATCGATACTCCACCTTGTGGATTTCTGCAACCGCAATTAGTTTTTCTTAATAATTCAAGAAAATCATGGACGAATCCAGAGATGACTTTAGAAGACTTCAAATAGTATTCGAAATAAATGAACACATCGGTGCATATTATAATTAGTAGAATTTCTCATTTAATGAGAACATTTTCTTGCCTTTTGTTAAACTTACCTTCCATCTTTTTCTTTCATCACCGGCCACCCAACGATAAATAAAAAAGTCATTCTCTCATTATCATTTAATTATAAATAAAAATTTAAAACCTACTATATGACTACTAAAAAATCAAAAATATGAAGCGAGTCCAAAAAAAAAAATGAAAGAATATCGAACACAACTTAACAAATACGTTCTACATTACTAAAGACTCTTCTTCAAATTGAAAGCATCCTCCATCATGTAATCCCTGAGCGCCCACAATGCATTGACGATATTGCCGTGATTACCAACCCCGTTATTTAGCCAATTCGACGGTAGTTTGTTGACATCGGGCTGAGGGATATTTTCAGGCGTAGCGTACAATTGCTTCTCCCAATTACTAACTTGGGCGGGCTTATCGGCGGATAACCCTTCGATATATCTGTAAAACGAATCGATTAAAAATACCTTTTTAGATAACACGTATGGACAAACGTACTTGATGTAAATATCAGAATGCATCACTCGATGAGGCTTTGGCGGCACGACCACAAATAACGGATCGTTTGAACGAGGCTTATCTTGCACAGGATTACTCACACCATTGACTACTGAAATCACAAATAAAAATGAGCGAAAAATATAAATCTATTGTCTTCATTTCGTCAGTCACCGCTTACCACGTTGAACCTGCGGCGACGGTGTTTCACGATTCGCTTGCGTAGTAGTAACGGTAACCGGCATTGAAGCTGTAAAAATTATCAAAAAATCACGATAACATTACTTCATTACAAGTCAAACACTACAGATTACACACACCAAAAAAGCATTTAAAAAGCGACTACATATGCGCAAAAAGACGTTTTTTCCTTTATGCGCAAATATTACCAAATCGTACAAGCAATATAATTAAATACGCGTACGAAACAAAAAATAAACTCACATGCTACAGTCGTACTCGTAACACTCGTCGGTGTACTAATTGCAGTCTTGGCAAAGCGAGACGCTACATAATGCCTAATAAACAAATGAATAAAATACAAAAAAGCCCGTCGGAAAATCTAAATTACGCGGCGTGCAACCGAAAATCAAATTTCCGAATACTCAACGATGGGGAAAATTTCCCTAAATCATGCACTACTCGAAACATCCTACAAGGCTAAAAACACTAACACATCTACACTAACTCCTATTCGCAAACCCACATCAAAATCCTAAAAGACTACTAAAAACAAAAGATTTTCGAACCGGGAGCATTATCGTTACTGATAGTCGCAGGAGGCGACGGTGCTGCCGGCGATATACTAATCGTAGGTGGAATACGACTACACGGGATGAAATTCCTGTAATAAATTTCGGTAAATACGCCTCTCTTATTCCCTAATCGAACCGTTTCGGAAATTCCGCACCATCTAACTTACTTGCTACGATCATTCATCGGCACAACTCTTCCGACGCTTTTTAATATATGCACTTCTTTCACGTGCCTTATTAACCTATGCAGACTCGGAAATGGCGGCGCGTTTTTCTTAATTCTAGGGCAATTCTTCCACTGGCATTGATACTCTGCAAGTACGTCGTAACATCAACATACCACAATGATTTTACACCCTTAATCCACATACCAGTGGTAGGGATACCGGAGAAAGTAGAGGCCACGTGACCACTACCGTCCGATACCGCGTGTTCCAGACAGTCCAGCTGATCTTCGAACATGTAATCGCAATTATCCCACAAACACTCCCACACGTGATCCGGCAACGTGGGTCCGATGAAAGACGCATGCAAAGCAGACATCGCCGTCGATGCAGTTAATTCGCCGCGTTCGATTTTCGCCAACGTTTCTTCGTTGATACGTTGCGCTTTCTCCTCCCACGAGTTTTTCTCGCTGACTGGTAGCTTTTTCCACTAAAGCGACAAAAAACATTAGTAATTTTCATCGCCGTCATAAACACCAAGCGTTATACGTACTTCGTTTCCACAAATACGACTAACTTCGCCGAAAGTTCTAGATGGATTGCTTTGCGTGATGGATCTTCTCATCTCGCTCGAATATAATATATAGCCGGTAACTTGTTTGGATTTTTCAGAGTTTCCGCGTTTCTATTACATACAGAATAACGTGTAAAATCATATCGAGAAAATTTTCCTCGTTCGTTATTCGATTGTTCGACAACTTCCGCCGATGTGGAAATCTTTTTGTTTTTAATGTTTCTTTTCATACCGATAAACGATATAATTATTATGAACTATGTAGATTAAAAATAACGTCGTTATCGTCTTATCACTACTACTGATGGAGATATCGCAACGGTAGTGTTATAAGAATGAACTAAGGACATCCTCTTGTATTTTTCATTTTCAGACTTCGAACAATACAAGATTCTCAACAATTTGTAATTTTAGGTTTACAGTTTTGGTTCTAGTTGCTAGAAAGTCGGTTTTAGATTGAATTTGAATGCGATGATCAATTTATCGCATTAAGAATCACTTTCGTAGTTAAATGATTGAAAAATCAACAATCAAACCATCAAACAATTTAAATAAGCAACTTATACAACAGCAACAACTTTACAACATGTCAATTTGTAATTGAATCAAATAAAACAATTCAGTATTGGTAGTTAGTACAATGACAATTGTTGTAGCTAATGTTGTTGACTGTTATTGTTGGTACAAAATGATTGTTCATCTTGACAATTTCATTGTTGTTGCTGGTGTTGTTCACTGCTATTGTTAGTACAAAATGATTGTTTATTGTAGTTGTTAAGTTATTGTTACGTTATCGTTTAGTCGTTGTTACGTTATTGTTTACTTGTTGAATGTTGTCGGATGATAACATAATCAGTGTTACCAAATTCGTGAGCCTTAGTGCCAACAAGAGATTATTATTGTTCAAGTTGTTGCTTATAAGTTATTATTATTAATATTAATATTCTTGTAAATATAACCTATAATTGTATAATTGTAAATAATAACTTTCTTATTTTATGTTGTTGATGTTGCTGCTGTTGTTGTTGTTGTTGTTGTTGTACTCGATAAACAACTATTGTTATTCTTTCATGTCATTAGATTATGATTTAAAGTTACCAATTTGGTGATTCTTACAAATAAATGATAAAATCACGATTTACTAACATTATCGCAGCTTCATAGCTAGAACTCTTATCATCAAGGTTCACAACCACAACACCTAAACCTTTTCTTACATTTAGAACTAAAATTTCGACAAAAATACATCACCACAAAAATACCTACACCTAAAGCGACATTAATTCACAAGATTCTTGATTTAACGCAATAACTTCGAATACACTAGCCTACCGAATACACTAAACATCTCAAAACACGTACCTTTTTACCAGTATGAGGAGTAACGGTAAAATTAGAGTTACTATTTGGAGTACTAGGAGCACCCATATCGCTAGAGCACACAGACGGTGGCCCACCATCCATCGAATCCTCCGTATTCACATCAGGTGGTTCCACTTTCACCATCGTTGAATTGCAGCTTTGCTGAATTACAAAAACAAAACGTTAATTTTGAGCTAAACTTCGTTAACTAAATGTTAGTTACACGAACAAGTGAGAATGTGTCGATATACCCGAAACCTAGACAAAAAAAAAACACGATGCGAAGAAAAATGCAAGCTGCGATGTAAACCTTGGTCAGGCGAGCTTTTCAAGCTTTTACAAACTACAATGCTCAAAACGAATTACAACTTTGAAATATAATTCGATTTATGCGAAAAAAGCTCCCCCTAAAAAGGGAATGCCCAACATATCAGTATATTGACATGGTTTGAAAAAATTCGCGAAAATCATTTCACTGAAATAATCACAGCGCAAATTACACTTCAATATGATGTTTCGTGGTAGAGATATTAAGCATCAAAGTTCCCAAAAAGCTGCTAGAGGGAGGGGGATTCATATTGAATATAAACATGCAGATCTTCTTTAAATCATGCGAATTATATTCAAATCGTTGACTATAGCGATCTGTAATTTTCCATGGACACTCAATCCGTAAATAATTAGCTATAAAACTTCAAAAAAAAATAATGGAGGGGATGAAAAAGTTATTTAAATGAGTGATTATTATAAATGAAATATGTAAAGTAACTCATAAAACATACTTCAGTCGAACTTATTCTGTAGGATTTTTCCATTAATACAGATCAAAAACCGTTGAAAAAGAGGGTGGGGGAGGATAATAGCAGAGATCCTCAAAAAAACATGACCGAACGAGTGATATTTATAACAACGAAGATTATCTTCAAGATCACTACGTCGATTTGAATATTCCGCATGATTTCGAAATTCAAGGGGAATAAAGGGAGGGGCGAGGAACAACATAATGAAAACTATTTCACCAAACATGGTCATGTGGGTACTCAAAATACAAGGAATTACGTTCTGAATATAAATTCGAAACCATTACCCCCTCAACCCCGCCTTATTTAGAAAACCCTGTGCAACTTTATCGCTAAATTCCTTTGCTATTTCCAAACCACATGAAGCCCACATTCGGGTAATCCACGTGAAACTCCTCATCTGCGGAAAATTCATGCATCATGCCAACTACAAAACTACACAAAGCTCGATAATTCTCGATAGCACAGCGAATCCAAGAAAATACGCAACCGTCGACGATATTAGTAGACGCAACTCGGCGAGATTTTCTATTATTAAAAAAAGGTTTTCTCAAACTTAATACGTACAAAAGGTTGTTCACTTTGTACGTGCGTTTTCTCCGGCGCTACGATGGTTTGTTCTGCTTCTCCGACAGAATTAACCTGTCAATAAATAAATTCTTAATCTCAAAAACCTAAAGGATTCGTCTGTACTTCCACGTTGCATCGTCGCGTCATATTTCATCTGACGAAATACTCGCGCGCACATTGGAAATGCCTTTTAAAAATAAATACCGAGGATTCCCCACCGAGAAAACCTCGGAACTCGATTCCCTGTCGCAACGGCGCTACAAAACTACACGTCAAACTACTCCAAAAAAAACTACGCTAAACACAGAGCTCTCAAAACCATCGCCATTCCTTCCGCAAACAAGCCATCGCTCGTTTCCACCGCCCAATTACCTTCGTCGGATTAATAAGCCTTCGGAAGAAGTAAATTTCATCTTGATAGACGGCCGAACTGTGTACGAATTTTTTCAAACCGTCTTTAGGCAATTCGACAATTTGCTGTCTGGCTTCGTCGAACATTGACTCGCATATGTACACCTCCGATTCGGGTATCTCGGTTGGACGACCTGTTATATGCAAAATAACAAATATTACGTCACCAAACACATCCTTACTTTTGTTTTTCCATCTTACTTACACGAAATATACTCGCTATGCTCTAAAACCGCGCATTTGCCCACAATTTGGGTAACTTCGTTGGTATTTTCCAATATACTCAAAAGTATTTCTTGCTTATAGAATAATTTATTCGGCGGATGAGGTACATCGGCCGGAAGCACAAGCCATGGTCCGTGTATCAACGCGTCTCCGCTGAAATATCAAATTCGTAATAAATATTCATCGCGTGCTCCCCGCTCAACCCCTTAATTACTTTTTATTCGTCCATATCTTGTTTATTTGGCATATCAAAGTACGACTTGTATTTTTAGTGTCGTTTCGAATATAAACGCAATCTCCGGTTTTGATGAGACATTGAGGCGCGTTGTATTGCTCGTAATAGACGCAACTCTCTTCCGCATTCGCCGGTAAATGCGTCACGACTACATTCTGCGGCACGACAGATAAAACAATCACATGAAGGTAACATTTTGTGGGTAACGTTTTAAACATCGTTACGCACCGGTTTCTCTTTTTCGATTAATTTCTCTTGCTCTTCCAACTCTGCGATTTCTTCTTTGTGTTTTTCCACTCGGTCTCTGAACACGGATACGGTACGTTTTGGCTCCAACGGTTCGTCGCGGTCGATCAGCTTACAGACGTTGGTCAAACTTAAAGGCCAATTCTGAAAATCGATGCATAAATCAATTAGAATAATAAAATCGAATAATTTATACAGGTAACGACGGCGAATCTTCTGAATTTCATTGATTTGGTGGGCAAACGAATAATACTAGATGAATATTCATGTTGGGGCATTTTTGTGAGGCTTGGGGCGACTTTGGACAAAAATTTTCAAGATAAAAATTGTGGGAAATTAAATAAGGAACATTTTTTATAATAAATATTTGTATCGTATCTCTTCAAATTTTTCCAGAATTTAATTTAGTCGGAATTGCTGACGAAACTCTTCAACTAGGGCGTCTTTGAGGGGCTTGGGGCAATCTCGGACAAAAGCTTTAGAAACAGAAGTTGCTCAAAATCAAATAAGGAAGGTTTTTCGTGCTGAAAATTATTTCTTATCTTTTCAAATTTTGCCACAATTTGACTATTTCAAAAAATTCTTCAACTGGGGCGTCTTTATGGGACTTGGGTAACTTTGGACAACAATTTTTTAAACAAAAATTGTTCAAAATTAAATAAGGGACATTTTTTATGATGAAAATTTTTTCAATCTCATCAAATTTAGCCATTTATTCGGGATCACTAACAAAATTCTACAGCAGGGGCGTCTTTGAACGCTTAGGGGCAACTTTGGAACAAAATTTTTGAAACAAAAGTCGTTCAAAATTAAAAAAGGAATATTTTTATGGTGAAAATTTTTTCATATCTCTTCAAATTTAGCCATTTAGTCAGGATCACTAACAAAATTCTGCAGTAGGGGCGTCTTTGAACGCCCAGGGGCAACTTTGGAACAAAATTTTTGAAACAAAAGTCGTTCAAACTTAAATAAGGAATATTTTTAATGACGAAATTTTTTCATATCTTTTCAAATTTTGCCACAATTTGACTATTTCAAAAAATTCTTCAACTGGGGCGTCTTTGTGGGACTTGGGCAACTTGAGACAACAATTTTTTAAACGAAAGTTGTTCAAAATTGAATAAGGAACATTTTTTGTGGAAAATTTGTTCTTATCTCTTCAAACTTTGCCACCATTTGGATATTTAGTCAGGATCACTGACAGAACTTTATAAATGGGGTGTCTTTGTGGAACTTGGAGCAACTTTAGACAAATTTTTTTGAAACAAAAGTTGCTCGAAATTGTTTTCGTGATGAAAATGTTTTCATATCTTTTCAAATTTTGCCACAATTTCGCTATTTTGTCAGAATCACTAACAAAACTCTTCAACTGGGGCGCCTTTGAGCGACTAGGGGCAACTTTGGAACAAAATTTATGAAATAAAAATCCTTGAAGATTGAATAAGTAACATTTTTCGCGATAAATAATTTTTCATGTCTCGTTAAATTGCGTCGTAATTTGGTTTATTTTTAGAAATGACAAAATTTGCTATAAATATTTCCAAAAAGAAATCAAATTACGAAAAATTTAACGAGATACGAAAAAAATGTTCATTACAAGAAATGCTCCTTATTTAATTTCAAACAATTTTGGTTTAAAAAATTTTTTTCTCAAGTAGCCCCAATTTTTACAAAAACGCTCCATCAGAGGAATTTCGTTCGAGATGCCGACAATGCATCGAAATTACGGCAAAATTCGAAAAAATACGCAAGCATCATTACAAGAAATGTTCTGTATTTAATTTCCACCAACTTTCGTTTGAGAAGTTTTCCCCTCAAATCATCCAGAGGCTGAAATCTACCAAAAACGCGCCAACAAATTCCATACAACGTTTGGTTCATTTCATCATTTCATCAGCAAACCGATAAAACTACCACGAAATTGCGCGTAATACTTGGACAGTCGCTTAACTTCCTTCTTGACAAAATCGTACCGCGACGTTGCCACATCGCTTAACCAACCATCGATGGGAACTCTTGCAAATACTCCCAAAATATCACAAAATTCCCCAATCTTTGCTCATACTGACCTTGATCTTCTTGAAACATCTGGCTTTCGACGAATACCTCGATTCGCACACGTACACATCCTTATCCTCGAATCCGTCGGGTTTCGCGCGGAAATAATCCTTCACGCTCAACACGGCGCATCTGCCTTTAATACTACTCAACGGCAACGCCATGTGTTGATCGGTTTTGAAAACCTCCTGGAAAACGATCTCGAAAATGATCACTCGTCGATTTCCACCACCTGATTATTACCTTTTCGAGGAATTTACGCGTAGTGACGTGATAGGTTTCACTAGGCCTGTAGTATTGATTACCATACATCATCTGCTGGTTATCTTGACCGATCCAGAGACGCTGAATGTTGAAAATCATCGCCTCCATGCCGCGTTCTTTGGGCTCGGCGTAGACAAAATCGCCGATTCTATAGACTTGCTGGTTATACGACATAGCGTTATCTACCGAACCGACGGAGTTATCTGATGACTGTATCACCGATCCGCCATCATCGTCTTCTTCCTCCTGCTGAAAAACACCCTTTTCATAGACCGTAACACCGACGAGGTAATGATTCACCTACTTTGATAGCGTCTTCTTGTATGGTAACGTCGTTTTCTTCCTCTTTATGCTCGTCCACTTGTTCGATGGCGCTTTTCATCTCTCGTACAGCGCTAACAGCCGCTGACAAGTCAAGCAACGTGTAATTTAACGCCGGCGAATTAAGGAGATCACCATTACGGCATATTTCATCCCTGCGATCACGTTAATTTTATAATCCGCCCATAACGGCCACCACGAGTCGCATACCTTTGGCGAATGAAAAACGACTGTAATTCGATGGAATCCTCGAATACTTGCGAATCCGTCCTCGACAAGCGTCTAGCGCGTTCGAAACAAATAAACATATCATCCTGGAACATATCCAGCCTCCTATATTGACCGCTATCCAAACGACGTTTAATCAAATCCAACGATATGGCTCTAATCCTAAACAAAAACATCGTCGAATAAACACGTCCGAATGGACAACCACGCCGATATTACTTTCTGCCATCGACTTCGTCGTGTTCCGGTAATTCGGCCATCGAATCCGAGAAACACCTCCCTTCTTCGTCTTGGTGATTATAAACGGTGGTAAAAAGCGACGTCAGTAACTCCTGCACAGCGCTAGGCACATCCGGAACGGTATCCTCGTCTTCTCTGAGTTGCAGCTTCGTTTGCAGCGTAACCTTTTGCAAGGTTAACGCGTCCTGCGACCAAATAAACCAAATTTCCTTTCACATTTCAAAAAACTACCCCAATCGAAGACCAAGCAACCCCACCTTGTAAATTTGCGAATCCGGTTCGTTATATTTACAAGCGTTGTCGAACATCAGAACGAAATCCGATACGAGATCGTCCAAACTCTCGTAACAATTTCCTTTCAGCTTTTGCGATATTATCTCCAAATTTATAGGCTTCTTGATCACTTCGTAGTAGTCCGGGTATTCCTGCGAGGAAAATATGTATCAACGGTTTCCCGCCCATGATCGGATTTCAATTTACGTACAATTTTCGAAGGTAGTTTATTAAATATAACGGATAGTTGACGTCCTTTCGCGTCTTTGTAATCTTTGATCGTCGAGAATAACGTGCGCATCTTCATCATAGTCGGCGTCGGCGGCAAAGGCAGCTTTTTACTTTTCATCACCGTCGGAGATGGTATTTGAGATACGCTGCGTAAAATTATTTACAACTCGGATTATCATTTAACGCTAGATTATTACGATTTTCTCAATTTCACAGTGAGAAATGTTGGCGAAGAAAGGTGGGAGGGGGATGGTAAGATCACAACGTGAAAACACGATTACCGACGTTACTTGGCAACACTGTAAGCGAACTATCACGTATTACGCCAAATCGTCTTATTTTTTTCGAATATTACCCTCGAAAAAATTCAATTCGGAGAAGACGAGGACTCGCATACGTCATTATGGCGTTTTTAGCAACCTCATGGGTCACTCCAAAGCAATACCGCCTCCGCCAAGGTTCCACCACGGTTACTTACACTTTAGCGGGTATTTTCCGTTCTATTGGACCCATCTCTTTGACATGATCCATTAAAACTTTCTCCAACATGATGGCATCTTCGTAAATCAGCGATCCTTCTTCGTTATATTCTCGACAATTACGAAACATAAGCTAAACACGTAAATTACTGAAATTAGTATTCGCGAGGAACCCCGACGCGAGCTCAAACCGACCTTGAAATCGTTTAATATTTCTTCTTCAGAGTTGTACTTCTCGGATCGGATATTGTTCTCGATCATCAACATATCAATAGGATCGCTAATCACTTTGTAATAATCGGGGTATAATTTCTTCGATGGTTTTTCCATAAACATCAACATAGGCTGTCTTCCATCTTCCGTCTAATTAAACGAGAAATCTTAGAGGCGACCACCAAACCACACGGATCGGTGCACTTACCACGTAATCCATTAAACATTTACATAACGAATATAGCCTCTTCTTCAACGGTATATTATTCAAGTACTTCCCTCGGGTAAGTACTTTCGAGGATTTTACGCGTTTCGCTGTCGGTTCATCGGCCGAGTCGTCTTCGCTGTCGGAATACTGCGAAAGAAATTCCTGTGAGATTTTTCCACCCGCCGGAGAAAATATTTCTCATAGTTACCTGGTGTTGGAAATCCAGCAATTCTTGTACTTTATTTTGCATCACCTTTTGTAATTTTACCGCATCCTACGGAAATAGAATTTAGAGAAACTTCTATATTGATTAAATCTACAGCAGAACACGTACTTTGTATAATTTCGAATCCGGTTTGTTGAATTTTTTCGCGTTTTCAAATAATATATTCAAATCACCGGCTACTTCGCTGACCGTGCCGTAATGTCCGTTCTGTAAATGGAAAAAAATTAGGTAATTCAAAATATTCGTTTTTTAATTATCAATTTTTTTGCATTTTTTCTTATTTTTATTAATTTTTTTTTCATTTTTTATTTTTAATTTCTTTTTTCATTTATTTATTATTCTTTATTTTTTTATTTTTCATTTTTAATTTATTTTTTATACTTTATTTTTATTTATTTTTTCATTTTTATTCCTAATTTTTCTTTTATTTATCAATTCTTATTTTTTATTTTCAATTATACTTCACTTTTTTTTATTCCCAATTTATTTCCGTGGTTTTAATATATATTTTTAATTTTCAGTTCATTTTTAAATTTTTAATTATTATTTTTAATTTATATTTTTGAATAGGGTTCAATTTATAATTGAAAAAAAATATTGCTCAATTTTTTAAAATCAGAAATCGATTTTTAATTACTACAATTTTCAATTTGTTTCAATTTTTCCATTTTTAAATAATTTATAATTAATTTTCTTAGCTTTCAAAGATTTTTTATAAACCAAAATCACACATTCTTCGTCACAATTTTCTGTTTAATTTCAGAAAATATTTACAAACAGGATATCACTAATTACTCTTCATTTCATCTCTTTCTTCATAACCCGCATTTAAATTCTTGAAATTATCCACTATTATTAGCCTTTTCTGCTTCGGTTGCCGCTTTAAATGGCCTTTTGGGCGATTTCTTTTGTATTTTAATTTTTCATAACGTTTAAATTCAATGTTAATACTCAAATCACGTTTCAAACACGTGAATACCATTTATGGCAATTAAAATAACTACGTTATTCAGTGTGCTTCCGTTATACGTTGAAATGTAGCATTTCAAGTACACATTTGATACTTACGATTAATTTCTTTTTGATTTGAAATAACGACAACGGATTTTTAATTTCTTTGTAGTAATTTGGATAGTAACGTTTGGATGGCAACTTCAAAAACGGATCAGCAATTGGTACTCCTAAAAAAAAGAAGCGTAGTTTGATAACGAGGATGATGAAACATGCGAAAAAAATTAATTTATGAAATGAAAACGATAATTTGAAATTTATCTTCGTGAATCGGTTCACTACGCAGTTTATCTGCGAGTAATATCATAATCGTTAGCTCTCGGAGTATTCACCTTGAGCATTTGTACTGGTTCTGACTGCGTTATACAACTGCCACCTCGGATTATCCGGTTCTTCTTCCATGGAATCGTCACCTGTTTCTTCATCGATATCGGAATCGTCTTCTTCGCTATGTAAAGCCGCCGTAATAGCAGATAACGTTTGGGTAGAACCTCGTAAACGTTTATTCCTAAACAAACAAGTAGATAAGATAAGGAGTAAAATAAAAGGTTAAATTCGCAGCTACCTTATTCTTTCGCTTTTCTTTTCTAACGCGCTTTTGCCATGATCGATTTCGATTTTTTTACTAGTTATGATTTTCTTCAACATTTTAGCATCTTTGTAAATCTGCGAACCGGGTTCGTTGAAGATACACGCGTTTTTAGTCATAAGTAATAAATCTTTTTCCATTTCGTTCAAAGATAAATATTTCCCGTCTTGGATTTTTCTAGCGATCGTTCGTAAATCAATAGGATTCTCGATTACGGTGTAATATTTGGGATAGCTCTGTAAACGTGAATATATTAAAGCGATGATTCGAATAGGTATTACGATAGGTATTACTTTTTTGGATGGTAGGAGTTGAAAAACAGGATATAATGGTCGGCCATCTTGATCGGAAGCTGTGATAACGGCTGAAAATAAATCTTCGCATAAATTCAACTCGTCTTCGTTCGTAGTGGCCCAACTTTCGGTGGAACTTTCCTCGATTTCGAGCGATTCCTGTTTTTTAACATCCGGCGAATTGCTATTTGCTGCCATTCTACGAGCCTAGAATGAATAAATTACGAATCAATGATTTCGTTAGGTATAACGTAGAATTCACGAGTACTTACGAATTTTCCAACTTTTAGGATAATTTTGGCTTTGTTTTCGTTAACGACTTCGTCGCATGTGTCGAATATACGAGCTTTGGATTGTAAAAATAATTCCCATAGTTCATTAGCGTCTTTAAATTCTTGGGAATTTCTCTGCAAATGGTATATATTCGTAGAAGATGAAATCTATACGAAATGCGTTGTAATTCATACCTTATAAAAACTTTTAGCGTTGCTGACTAATAATTCAAAATCAGTTTGCATATCATCAACATCGTCGTATTCTTCGGTTTTAAGCTTTTGTTGTATCTTCAGTAAGTCAATAGGATTAGTTACCACCTGTAATAAGTAATAGGCTTGTGTATTTCTACATATTTATTATACAATATTGCCGGAAATCTCACGTCGTGGTATCCCGGTTCTTGTCTACGTTTAGGAACTCGAATGAAAGCGTCGCAAAGTAATGTTCCATCATCTTTTTTGTAATTTCTTACGGTATCGTATAGATTTTGCATCAAATCGAGCTATAAAGAGTGATTGTTATATGACGTTTGAGAAAAGTATAAACCTAATGAGATTTTTACCGGATCCAATTTCCGTTTTTTTCTCGATGTTTCGATGACGCCGATGCTTTGGGAATCAGATTCATCATCGTCGACGCTTCGACTCGCTATCGATGGAGTTCTTCTTCTCTTATTCATTTTTACAGCTTGATTAAACAATCAAATATAACCGCACCACGATGAGAACGTTTTCAGTTGGTACACAAATTCATTAGGGTGGATAGATAATTACAACATCTGTACCCGTCTTTGGTTTAAATAGGTTAAGTTTAAGAGGTACATTTATTAAAGCACTACTTTAAAGCCATAATTAAATTGAATTTAACTTAGAAATAGTATACAAAAGGGGAATTTCTTTCATTGTTTTTGTTTATCAACGCCAATAATCAACCTTTAATTCCGGCAAGGTTGAAAGCGCAAACTTTTTGGGCCTGGGGTCAAATGTCAAATGCGCTTATCTCAAGTCACAGAAAATTTATATGGCGATGGGAGAGGGGAAACTTCCGTAAGAAAAATAATTTTAATTAAAATTTTTGAAGATTGAACTGTTTAGAATGAAATTTAAAAAATTTTTCTATTTATTTTTTATTTATTTTCGACACTTGCAATGGTATTTCTTTACCGTCGAGCGTTTCTATTTTCTAGAAACGTAATACAAAAGAAAACTACAACAATAGCCAATAACGGTAATGACGTCACGTGAGTAGGTCTACCTGGCGTTATCTACCTCGCTTATCTTATCGCGAAATCAAAACTGGAGGGGAGAAAGCCTTATGACAATTCTTCGATACGACACAGAAGGTAAACAGTATGGCGAATATTTTGTGTAATTTTTTTGCCAAAACTGTGAAAAAAACATCAACCAATGAAAAAATTATGATTTTTTTCTTAAAAATGTATTATTTTGAGAAATGTGAAAAATCTGATGCGTTTTTTTTCGCTTATTATTTTTGTTAACATTTTCGGTAACCATTTTGAATAGGTGAAATTTCGTATTTTAGCTCCTCTTGTGATTGAGTTCTAATTGGTTCATAGGTGAATTTCATTTTTCTACGTCAAACTCATGTCAACCAATGAGATTTTGGTACAAGAACCCGCAAGATAATTGATGCAAAAATCAGAAAAAATAAATTTATTAATCATCCGATTACGGAAACGTACTTCACATCATTTAGCTCGCATTTCGTTTTAATTTAATTGTACATCTTCGCCGAATGAGTAAAATGTAAATTTCGCATCGTACGAAAAGTGTGAATTATCGGCGAAATAGGAATTCAGCGCTTGAGCATCGCATCGTGTGGGACTTTTCGCATACACCTTATCGAGGCAACTTTGAAATTGAGCTTAAAAAATCAAACCAAAAGTTTCACTACAAAAGGTTCGTAAGTTGAATTAAAAATTTTGCCAAAAAGTATCTCGGCAATGCCAAAATGGCAGCTGCCTTAACGCAGGAAGAGGAACAAGTAAGTGTTTTCACCTTGTAATTATCACGTCGATACGTTACAGATAATCATTATTTCGTTGAATTTTCTCAGCTCTAATACTAAACCATACTTCTTATCAGTTTACGTAACAGTACTGCTATAATTTGTGAAAAGATACACGAATTATTATTTATCTGCGATTCTGCCTCAATTCTTGAGTCAATAATCAGCATGCGAACGCGATTCCGCAAGTAATACGGAGTATTTCGTCGTAGCCACGTTTTTTTTTTTCCGTAGTTTCTGTATTACGCTGTATTTAAAGCTATTAGCATAATTTACCGTGTTCATTTTCAACGCACTGTTTTATTCGTTAATTTGATATTTCGCAGATAACAAGGCATTTTATCGAAGTTATAAATTTGATGCGAAAAGAGCGCTGCGAAGGCCCAGTTTCTTGGTCGACGGCGATCAAATTTGTATGTGCTAGGAAATTTGATGTAGCACGAGCAGTGGCACTCTACGAACAACACGAAGCCACCCGATATCGGGAAGGCCTTACAGATTTCGATCCAACTATCGAACCTTTGAAAAGCGAATTAGATACCGCCAAGTTTACAATCCTTGTAATACTAAAATCCATACCTTGTTCGTGTTGAATGCAACATGAATAATATACGTGTTTATTTTTTAGCCTACCAGAGATGCAACAGGAGCAGCCATCGCTGTATTTACAGCTCGTATTCATTCACCTACAATATCCACTCATCAAACTACCCTACAAGTAAATATTCCCCGTTGTTTTTGTATCGTTGACGTACTCAAATGGTATTTTGTCATACGCAGGGAATCGTTTATCAATTAGATGTCGCTCTGGAAAGCATAGATACCCAAAAAGCCGGCCTTGTGTTTATCTACGACATGTCCGATTCAAAATATTCGAATTTCGATTATGATCTCAGTAAGAAAATTCTTATGTTGTTGAAGGTGAGTAGTAATTTTTTCCTCCATTTCCCGTGTTCGCGTTTTCTTCATTTATCTAGATAGTTATCTGCGCGAGACTTCCGTTACTGATTGTAAGGTCTTGTCAACGTGAACCTATTCGTCATGTATTGATAATGCGATACTTTCAATGAGGAATACTTTTAGCGTGAAATAAATTACCGCGAAACAATCGCTCGCTTTTCACGGAAACCTTTGACGTGATGGAAAATTTTCGTAGAAAATCACACCGTGAATTGGAACATAATTAAAAGTAAACATTACGGAAAATTAATCGATGACGTAACACGTACATGTTTTAAACTTTCAGATAAGGTGAACTTTACAATTTACATGTTTGTTTTTAATCACCGCGGCCAGATTAAACGTAATTTCAAAGCGAGAAATCGAATTGTCAACGCGATACGGCGAATATTTCGAAACCATAATTTATATCGGCTCGATTAGATAAATCGTCTAGCGAGGGTCATCTCGCGTTATAAAAAATCACTCGCTATATCGCGCTCGTATCGCGATAACCCGTCGATGTATAATTACTCCGCGGTTTTCCTTCTAATTTTCGCTAATCATTCGGAAATTTTCCTTCATCTGTGCGAGACACGCGATACGTGGGAAAATACACAATAAATAACCTTACATTGTGATCTGCGAATGTCATATTAATTAGCCTTCATTAGAAACGTCGCAGTGTTGATTTTATATTAAAATTTTCAAACGTTAATTAAACTTTTGAAGAAAATCTCACAAAAAGGGAAACTTCAATTGAGCGATACGCGTTAATAGGCCTGCGCTCGATTCTGGCGCGAATTTACGTATTTACAGCGGTTTATAGCTTCGTGAAGATAATTCATCGTTTCGTAATTCGTCGCATGTTCGGAATACCAAATAAAGTCGCCTATTCGACAACGCGATATCCTACCGAAGACATTCCTCTTGAAGAAACACTTTGTACCATCGAATTCTCATTTTTTTACAAGCAAACGTAAATATTGAGGCCATCTACACTTGTCTCGAAAACATTTCCTAGAACAATGGTTGAAATTTTAATTCTTACGTTATTTCGTACCTTGTAAATGATATGGTATCTTTACGAGTTCGGAGGGAAGAAGCAAGAAATACGACGTTGATAAAAGTTTTTTTTTTAATTGTATATGAATCCTAGATAACGCATTTTCGTGCGAAATGTTCAAAATGTATATCGTTTGAGCGTATTTGTACTGATTTTTACTAAAAAGTATGACCTAACGCCATCTATCGAATTTTTCATGTATCATGTTGATTACGTGTTTCGAAAGAATGTATCGAAAGCTTGAAAATTATCGATATCTTGAAAGGGACAATGACTAGGCTAAAAATAACCCCAGATTTGAATTCGGAGGACGCGAATACCGTGAAATCGATATGTCGCATGATATGGTTTCGATGACTTCGAAATTCCCCCTCCCCCACTTTTTTTCGATGATGTGTAATCTCGAAGTATGTGCTTAAAATTTGATTGTTGAATAACAAATTTTAATTTCAATTTTACCGACATCGTGAAGTACATGTGTACGATGTGGTATGATAATTTATATTTAACCTCCTCCCCCCTTCTCCACTTCCAATCTTTCGCCACTCTCTTGCGCCATCGCGACTGTTATTAATCGTGGTGGAAAAATAAACCCCTAATGTGAGAATTTTTATTGCCGCTCATCCTTGAAAAATGATCAACGATGAAGCAAATTGTATATCGATAGTGCGAAACTGATATTGAATAATAAACGGAATCAAAGAGGGGGGGAGGGTCATTTTGAAAAAATCGATAACATATCTTCATGGGTATCGATTGTTTGGTTTTTGATGGTGCTGATAACGAATCCGAGATTATTTTTTGGATTGGGTGAGATCTTGAGGTAGTTTTCGGGTGTATTTGTAGGATTATTGCGATGATGTGTTGTAGAAGTTGTTTACTGAGGTATAGTTGACATTTTATTGTTTGTTGTTGCGTTGGTTGTGGTACTGTTTGGATAAGTGTGTAAAGATAAAGTTATTTCGTGATATTCTTATCTAATGCTCCTTGACGAATAGGTTATTGTGGTTTGTAGAATGCGTGTTGATTTTGGAATTATTCTTGTGAATTTTTACATCTTCGAAGAGAACTTGCTCAGGTAATCTAATGTAGTGATGTGTAAAGAATGGAGTTTTATATCGTTCCTATTTACGTTGTACCATTTACGTGAACGTTTCACGTTTTTCAACGCTCTTAGGTCCTTCCGTGTGATATTTAGGCGAAATATTTATATAACATTTTTTCTTCCTCGACGTGAGTACCATCACAGCCCTTTGTTACTTTTTTCATTTTATGAATTTTTAGCCAAAATTCGACGTCCCACCCCCCTTGTTAATTGAATTTTTACGTAATTTTGCGTATATTATGGTGGCATCCTGTAGTTTCCAAATAGAGCTTTATGTTGTGTTATGTGGTATTACGGCCTATCTTCAGAATTGAAGGAGCTTCGGATTTTCCAAGGCTCGTAGCTCCTCCCATGTGACATTTAGACGAAATATTCATATAACGTTTTTGATTCCTCAAAGCAAGTACTATTACAGCCCTTTATCACTTTTTTTAATTTTTCAAATTTTTAGCTCAAGTGAGACGTCCCACCCCCCTTGTTAATTGAATTTTCACACGGGTTTGTTTATACAGTGATAGCATCTTGTAGTCTCTGAAAAGGGCTTTATATTATGTTATATGATGATATGGCCTATGTTCAAAATTGAAGGAGCTTCGGATTTTCCAAGGCTCGTGGCTCCTCCCATGTGACATTTAGACGAAATATTCATATAACATTTTTGATTCCTCAAAGCAAGTACCATTACAGCCCTTCATCTTTTTTTTTTAATTTTTCAAATTTTTAGCTCAAGTGAGACGTCCCACCCCCCCTTGTCTATTGAATTTTTACATGAGTTTGCTTATATAGTGATGTCATCTTGTAGTCTCTAAAAAGAGCTTTTCAATGTGTTATATGGTGATATGGTCTATGTTCAAAATTGAAGTAGCTTCGGATTTTTCGAGGCTCGTTGCTCCTTCCTTGTGATATTTAGGCAAAATATTTATATAATATTTTTTCCTTCTTGAATGTAGTACTATCCCAACCCTGTACTATATTTTCCGTTATTCAAAATTTCTGCCCCTTATACGTCCCACCCCCTTTATTTAAGTTACCCTCGGGTACTTGCTTGTATGTAATCGCAGCAAACTAAACTACTGAAATTGAGTAACAAGGAAAGAATGCGTTGGAATTTGTATTGCTTCGCTATGCACCTCTTATCTTACGATTGATCAGTTGTGCACTGCGTTGTAATGTTCAATTTGATATTTCAATCGAGTAGTCGAAAATATCAGGTGATTTATGTTTTTTCGAAGGTATTGTCTCGTGTTTTTATGGCCCTTTAGATGTATTACGTGTAATTTTGGTTCATCGCGTGTGAGGTGTGATGAGTTTGTCAAACGAATTGAATTTTTTAGTCATTTACGAATCCATTAACCTCTGAGTACTCGGTGCCCTTCTCGTTGCTGATAAATCACGATTAAAAATTGGCGACGTCAGCGGAAATTATCAATAAAATCGAGGATTCCTACGGGTTGACTTTTTTTCTCGAAAAAAAAAAACGGAAACGCGACGCCGAATTGGATGGAGTCGTTTCAACGAATCGTCGAAGTTTGGTCACGTATTCGCGCCTATGCACGTTGTGCACGATTACGTGGAAAACGACCGCGAAGCTCAATCCCGCCGGAGGGCCTCCTGTTGGACGAAGTAAACAAAAATTTCAACGGCGGAAAAAATTGTAACATCGTTGCGTTTCTAAATGATTTCACGTACGGGGGTGGATATGCTTTTAATGGGCTTCATTGCGTTAGGTTCCGGTTCGAGGAGGAAATTACGCGTTCTACGTTTTAAAATTCTTCTCTAAACGCAAAACTACCTAATTTATGGTTGTGATGAAAAAAAAAGGAAAAGTCGAGAAAATATGTTTTGTAAATACGCAAACGTTGCGTATGATGTGCGTCTAATGACACGCGAATTTTCTATCGTGCCGAGTGTAACTAATCGAGAACGTTTATGGCACGCTTTCATTTTTCTCTACTCGCCCAAAGTGTATTGCCAGTGTATCGAACTTGACGTATTTCGCGTTCCCAACTTGCTCGATCGAATCGATATCAAGTAAGTTTATCAGGTAAATAATTTGAAGAGCTTCGCATATGCTGCGCGCAATATCTCCGTTTATTTACTCGACTACTCGACAAAGAAACGTGATCCGAAAGCATAGTGTTTTTTTCGACTCCCATGTGCCAGTTAAATCCGTTAAAAATTGAATAAAGTGAGACGATATTGCGAGAATTTTATTGAAGTTCACGTTCATAGTTGAGTTCCATCTGCAGCAACGCGTGGTATGTCGAATAATTCGTTTTTTACATCGAAATCGCGATTATTCCCTAAATCCGGAGAATTTTGCGATTGTGGACGTGTGGAAATTAAAAAATACTCTCGGATTCGTATTCAGCACCCTCGAAAACCATACAATCGATACCCATCAAGGTATGTTATCAATTTTTAATCACTCCCCCCCTACACCCCCTACAACCCCCTTATCACGATTTCGTCAGTAATACAGCAACGCGAAGTAACTGGCAAATTTATTCGGAAGTTGTGTCATGTAGATATTGTGAACGTACTTTTAAAGCGGTCACGTATTAAAGTAGTAAGAAGAGGTAAATGAGAAGGGGGCGGGAGGGGAGGGAGGTACCTCAGTGATAACATACCTTGTGATATATCGATTAGTAGGTTTTCAACGGTGCCGAACCCGAATCCGAGGAGATTTCTGAGGTAAAACGAATAATTTTCAAGATACTAGCTGCTTTAAATCGGAAATCTCCTGTTTCGTTGAATTTTATCCACGTGGGAAATTCTCAAAAAATTTTTGTGGTTTCAATCATCATAGATATTCATCCCCGGGTTGAATCATCCCCTCTCTTTTGCATCTTTCGTCATAAATGCGTAGAATAATTTCATGAGATGATTTTGGAACTAGATTTTTTGTGGTTTTGAAAGAAATTAACCTTAAAAGGAATTCATTTGAGTTTGCTTTTAACTAATTTTCAGAAATTACGAAGTTTCTTTTTTCTATTGCATTAACAAATGTGGTATCTTTTTTCGATGTGACCTTATGAAAGATGCTGATTGAACGACTTAGGGTAGGGGGGGGGTATCAATGGTAAATTACCGTTTATATATAGAACTTTCATAATGGAAATGGTGAAAATATATGATTTTTGTCTTACTATCTTTAATTCATGGATCAAATTTGGTGGAAATGATGAACGGTTTTTAGGCGAATTTCGTCGAAATTTTTTTTCAATTTCGTTAATTCTTTGTATGTCAAAAGTTCGTTTCTTATCGTAGGGAGGAAGGAGGGTTGGAGGGTTTCCCTGTGGGTGAATTTTATGGTAAAATACAAATATTTGAAACGTAAATTACATATTTAAAATTACCTAAAAAATATTTCGTTTGAAATTTTTTTTTATATTTGCTCAATTTTTGCGGATGTTTTGCAAAATTTAATATTAAAAACAGGTCTGTTTTCGTGTTTATTCAATTTTTCAGTTTCTTTTTAAAATTTTATTTGAAAATATTAAATTTTGGGAATACAATAATTTTTTCGTGGTTTATTTTACAGATCAAAAATCATTTTTACAGGAAAATGTTTGGAGCAAAATTTGCTATAAATTCAACCGAGAACATTTTTCGTTTGAAATTTTTTTTTTTGCCTAATTTTTAGGAATTTTTTAAAAATTTTATTTTGAAAACGTGAAATTTTGAGAACATTGTTGATCGGAGCTTATTTTATGGATTAAAAATCATTTTTAAAGGAGAATGTTTGAAATAAAATTTATTAAAAATTTAATTGGAAATATTTTTTTTTCGAAATTTTTTTCCGTATTAGCTCAAATTTTTCAATTTTTTTTAAATTTCATTTTGAAAACACGAATTTTTGAGAATAATTTTTATTGGAGTTCATTTTATGCTCTAGAAATCATTTTTACAGGAAAATTTTCAAAGCAAAATTTACTCAAAATTTTATTATATATAAATATAAACACTCTTCGTTAATTTTTTTTTTTCATGTTTGGTCACTTTTTAGGGATTTTTTGGAAATCTAATTTTGAAAATATGAAGTTTTGAGAACACCTTTCATTGAGGTTGATATTATGGACCAAAAAACATTTCTGCAGGAAGATGTTTGGAAAAAAATTTACTAGTAACTGAATTAGGAACATTTTTTTTGAAATTTTTTTTCATATTTGCTCAATTTTTGTTTTTTTTTTTGAAAATTTCATTTTGAAAACGTGAAATTTTGTGAATACTTTTAACTGGGGTTCATTTTATGAACCAAAACCATTAATTTTATGAGATAATAATTTGAAAAAATTTTAATAAGAATTTAATTTGAAATATTTTTTGTTTTTACAGATTTTTTGCTCACTTTTTGAGGATTTTTTTGGAAATTCAATTTTGAAAATATGAAATTTTGAGAACATCTTTCATTGAGGTTGATATTATGGACCAAAAAACATTTTTGCAGGAAGATGTTTGGAAAAAAATTTACTAAAAACTGAATTAGGAACATTTTTTTTGAAATTTTTTTTCATATTTGCTCAATTTTTTTTTTTTTTGAAAATTTCATTTTGAAAACGTGAAATTCTGTGAATACTTTTAACTGGGGTTCATTTTATGAACTAAAATTATTAATTTTATGAAATAATAATTTGAAAAAATTTTAATAAGAATTTAATTTAAAATAGTTTCCGTTTGAATATTTTTTCTTGTTTTTTTTTTTTTTTAATTTTTACAGATTTTTTGAGGATTATTATGAACATGGTATCGCGATAATGTTCTTCGTTTGAGGTAACTTGTAATCCCGGGATTAATTTTTCGGAATTATATTTGCAACGAAATTTATCGAGTATTGATCGAGGTATATTTTTTGTATTTCTTCAATTTTCGCGTTATTTTTGGGAAGATTTAATTTCAGAAACAATGGTAGAGAAAATTAGCATTTGTTGGAAATCATAATAATGTGACTATAATCTCATATAATACTCCCTTTATCGGATGGGAATAAGTTTGACGAGGTATTTTTAAACTTCGAGGCCCCGAAATCGAACCCACGTACGCTTTGGAGTTTTGGCGATTTGAAGAGGTATCCAAGAAAGGGGATTTTTGAGGTTAGCGGGTGTTGTTGACGCGGAACAGCTGAGCTCGAGTAAATGCGAAAGGTAAAATTGAGGAAATTTCGGTGACGGTGCGCGAATCAATTATCGAATGATGCGCCCGCCCCTTTTTTTTCGCGTTGGGATATCTGCGAATGGAAATTTTCAACGCGCTGTTCGTGGCACCCGGTGCGTTGGCGGGTTCGCGATATTGGCTGGTTTTTTGGTTGGCGGCCTACGCTCGGCGAACGGCATCGATCGTGTAAATGGCGCCTAAAAATGTAACTTTTCAATACGAAAGCTAACGCATTGCGCTTGCGTTGCGATTCGCTGCGTTCGCGAAATACTCGGGGAAGCTTGTCTGTGGCGCGTTTACGGTGCGTCGAGTAGTATCGAGTGTTCGGTAAAATAGACGCCGAGTGTTTCGCGTTTTGCGTAGATTGCGTTGGTTTTTCGATGCGTGATCGGTGGATTTGGTGAAGCTGGTAAAATCGCGCGATTCGCGGAATTAAGGCGAACGCCGGAAATCAGGTACGTCGAATATGTAGGTTATGCGTACCGTGATTTTGGGCAATACCGTCGAACCTAGTTTACAAGGGAACTGTTGCGTTTTGGAGACGCACCCGGTGTAGGTTGTCAGATCGATACAGCGAAGGTGGAAAATTTCAGGCCGATGGGTAAATTCACGAATCAAAAAGGCGGCCGAAGGGTTTGCAGAGTGCACAACAATGCGAGTAACGTAATTAAGGTCATATAAAGGAGCAATACCGTAGGCGAACGTACACGACTCGTGGATATTTCGCAAACGCGATCGTCAGCGTCGTACCAGCGTCGATGAGATGCTCGAACACGTTCGCCGGCGATCAATCGTCATTGAGTTTACCCAATTAGGTTTAACCTTGGCGAAATACGCGCCGTATATGAATCGGAAGGCGTGCGAATGGCGTAAAACGGTAGCCGAGGAATTTGCGATGTGCGGCGGCCAAATGAATTATCGCGAATGAGCGACAGATGGTGGAGTACGCGATGGGAGGGATGACGATTAGACGTCGATGGCCACGATGAGGGGAATTCGACGTAGGGGGATTTTCGCCGTCGTGACGACTTCGTTCTAGTAGCATGGAGATGGATTTCCTGAGGAATCTCCTCGAGGAGTCGTCTTACGCGTTTGTTTCGTTTCCGGCCGCGGAAAAGGATTATTCGAAGGGATACGATGTGTATGACGAAATATCGGATTTTCCGAAGTGGCAACACTGGTGTAATTTTCGTATCTGTAAATTTCCTTTATAGCATTTTGATTTCTTTCAATATGGTGAAAAAAATCAGCACGAGAAGGGAATTTTGATATTTTTCAAATAAAATTGGTAACACTGTTTTTTTAAAATTGGAAATTAAATTTGAAAGTTTTTTCAAAAGTAACAAAATACTTTGAATTAAAACTCGACCAATTTTATGAAAATTCATATATTTTTATTTTCAATTGGTAACACTGATCCTAATAATATCATAGTTGGGCTGCACTGCATATCATGTGAATAAAAGAAATCAACGTTTTTCCGAATTTAATGCATTATTAGATAATATTTATTTTAATAGGATATTAATTCCCTGTCGTCGAAGTGTATTGGCAACACTGAAACCGTGAAAAAAAACGAGAAGTCATTGCGTAAAATTTTCGGGTCTTTGTTGATTTGACAACACTGTAAAACTGGTATTTCCTATATTTGTACAGAAGTGGTTGGCAACAGTGGATTTTAATATCTAGGATAAATGTAATTTGTGAAAATTATTGATGTCGATTTTTTAAAATTAGTTCGTTGTAGAAATTTTTTTGAAAATTGGTATCACTGAATTCAGAAAATCAAAAAATACTATTAAACTATGATATTGATTTTTTTTAATGTTTTTAATCTAAATTTTATTCTTTTTTTCTATCAAATTGACAACACTGAATATGAATAATTTTCATGGCTGAATTAACAAATTGAATGACATTGATTTCTATTTATTTTTTACACAAATTCGTCTCTTTTTTTTTTGTAATGGCAACACTGCATGTTAAATTTGGCTTCGGTGAATTTATCAAAATTGAACTAACTGAGTAAACATTAAAAAACTAAAAATTTGCAATTTTCCGCATTTTAGCTTCTAAATATTTTTTTTTGTCGAATTGGTAACAGTGGATACTAGTAATGAACAAGTAAATCGAAAATAATTGTTGAAACAGCTGAAAAGTTAGTCATTAGCAATAGCCTCGATTTTATGAATTTTTCATTTTTTTTCTTTCAAGTTGGTTACACTGATGTTAGTCTTTCAGTCTACTCAATTCATGAAATTGTGTAATTTTTTTGTTGGGGGATGGAGGGGGAGAGGAAAGAGTGGTTATTTGATCTCTTAATAACGGCAACATTGTTGTTTTTTCTCTTTTTATTAGGTTGGTAACACTGAACACATCGAGCGAATGAGGTTACTTAATAAAAATTAAATGAAAAAATACTCGTTTTTCGTTAAATTGGCAAATTGATCTCATCGAATGAAATTTGGAGCATTTTTTTGTAGAATTCTGACATCGACTTGGGTGGACATTTTTTTTTGGCAACACTGATATCTTATTTCTGGGGTATTTCATCTTTCGTGGTAAAAAATTGAAATATTTTAAATAGATGAAAACTCGGATTTTTTAGTTTTCCTTTTTTGTTTTAAATTGCTCTATATTTTTTTCATTGTGAAATAGTTGGTAACACTGATACCTCTTTTTTTTACCGTATTTCACTTTGAGTGAAAAAAGTTGAAGTATTTTAGAAGGGAAAAAAACTAGGTCACCTATTTTTTTGTATTAAATATCCTAATATTTTTTTTATTTCCAAATTTGTAGCTGGCAACACTGATGTTTTATTTCGGCGGTATTTCGTTGATATTTCACATTTTGTAGATAGAAATTGAAGGAATTAAAGAAAAACTTTGTTTTTCATTTTTTTTTTTTGTTTTGAATTCACCAAAATTTTTTTATTATTAGGTACTTGGTAACACTGATAGATTTACGTTTATTTCCAAAATGTCTTTCCCGCATAGGCGCTAAAATAATTTCGAAGATGGTACAATTTCTGTAAAATTCCGCTTCATCGTCGGTATATTTTCTCATATTTTTGTTTCCTTCTATATGGAAGGTTTATTTGGCAACACTGTAGGCGAAAATTCTTCAATGAAAATTCCGAACGTCGCGAGCCGCTCGATGAATGAAACGTCGAAGAATTTATTTCGGAATTAATTTCGCATTGATTTCTTTTTCACGTATTTTACAAAAGCGACGCAACATCGAGAGAATCGGTAGTATATAAAGAGGTCGCGAATAACGGGGTAGAGGGGGGGAGGGATTTCGATACCGAAAAGAGGTAACGTGAACGGGAGGAGTAAAAAGTAAGCTCGACGATGCTGCGACGAAAGATAAACGCGAGTAAGATTTTGCGTAATTTAATCGGTTATTTTAGGACTCTCCCCCCTCTCGCCCGCCCACGCATTTCCGGTTATTCGAACGCAAAACGAGGTTTGCGAAAAAGGGCGATTTTTAATTAACGAGACGCGACGCCCGGTGAAATATACGGTGACAAGAATACGTCGGCGTGTTCCGTGATCGAATTGTGTCAAAGGCGCATCCCGACGCGGTCTAATTTCGTCGCGATATCGGTCGTCCTGGGACGAGTTTCGATGGCACGAGGTGCGAATACTGCAAGACGGAGATTTATGGGTCGTGTCGAACGATGATACCTCCCGATGAGCGACGATTTTGATCAGTGAACGGGTTCGTTTCACCTTGGATATTAATATGCTGCTCGGCTCGCGCCAATCTCGCGTGTATCCTCGCCTTGTGCTTGTGCTGGAAAAGCAGCGCGCAGGAAAAATCGTGGTCGCGTGAAGAGTCGTGCAGCGGGATCTGCAGACGACACGCGATAACGCTCGTAGGGGAATCGGACCAATGACGAAGGGGTACTCGTAATCGATAAAGATGTTATCCCTATGTAGGTGTGTGTCAGCGTGCCTCCAGCTGGGAAATCGTAAATATGAGTAAAAATATCAACGATAAAAAGGAAAACAAGCTCGCCGGAAGTTGGCCGAATAAATGGAGCGAAAATAGGTACAGGGTGATTCGACAAGCGCGACGATATTAGAGGTTTCTTCGTTATTCGGTTCGCGTTCGCGAGGAATACGGGATTTCGAGTCGTCCAAAGCAGTGAAACCCTATGAGCACCTACGAAGGGATCAATCTGTCGAGTTTTTGCCACAAGAAGTATTTTCGAGTGGGTCGTGATGCTGTTTTCGTATTCGTTTACGAGTTAGATTCGAAAAAAAGGAGAAATAAGGAGCACCGTTTGTCTCAGCGTGGAAATAACCCAAAATTCGAACTCAGCGACTGTGAAAACCTTGAAATCAATATGTCACACGATATGGTTTCATTGAAGTATTTCCTCCCCTCCCCCCTCAGGTTTTTAATTACTCCCCCGTCTACATTGATAATTATTACTATTAGCGAGGATGTTGGTTCGTAATGTTGTATTCTAGAGAGAATATTTCGTTTGGTGTAATTTTGTGGTGGTATCTCTCTGACTGATGTCCAAAGGGTGGGGGGACTGGGTAGGGGTGAAAATGGGGGTCAATTCGATATTTCGATGATGTAACATGATGGGTATCGATTGTTTGGGTTTCAACGGTGCGGAGTTCAAATCTGAGGGTAATTTTTAATTTTCTCGAGGTATACGGCACGTAAATGCAAGAAGTGCGATAATTTCGGCGATTATCTTTGTGTAAGGGAAGGGGTGTAATATTATGAGAAGGGTAGAGAGGGAGAGAGGGGTTAGAAAAATTCTTCTGTAGGCTACGATCCAACCAATTGTCTCATCAGCTGTTGGAAGGTGAAGGTACCTTGATAGGATAAATTATATTCTTCGTTATTTCACTTTTTCGCCTCTTGTATCCCCCCCTCCCCTCCAGTCGACATCAATTTCAAGGGAATTTTTCTATCCGACGGTGGCATCTTATAGTTCCAAAATCAAACTTCATGACGTATTATGTGATAATATGGTCTAACTTTGAAATTGCACGTGTTCTGGATTTTCCACACCCCGTAGCTCCTCTGGCATGACATCAAGGGAAAATTTCTATCTAACGTTTTTTATTCTTCGAAACAAGTACTATAACAGCCCTTCATTACATTTTCCATTATTTGAAATTTTTGCCCGTAATGAGGTCCCACCCCCTTTGTTTACATAAGTTTTTCGCACGATTTTGTACATACAACAGTGGAATATTGAAGTTCGTGATTGGAGATTCATAACATGTTGTATGATGATATGGCCTATCTTGAAAACTGAAGGTGCTTCGGGTTTTCTACAGCTTGTAGCTCCTTCCATTTTGCATTTAGGCGAAATATTTATGTAACATGTTTGCTTCCTCGAAACAAGTTTTATCACAGCCCTTAATTACATTTTTCGTTTTTTCAAAATTTTGCCCCAAAGAAACGTCCCACCCCCCATTAGTCATGTATGGTTCAACACGATTGCTCGTATACAATCGCAGTATCGTATAGTACTGGAGGTGTAAAGAAAAAAAAGTTATTTATTTCTATGGTCTATCTTGAAAATTGAAGGGGCTTCGGGTTTTCTACAGCTTGTAGCTCCTTCCATTTTGCATTTAGGCAAAATATTTATATAACATTTTCGCTTCCTCGAAACCAGTTTTATCACAGCCCTTGATTACATTTTTCGTTTTTCGAAATTTTGCCTCAAAGAAACGTCCCACCCCCATTAGTCATGTATGGTTCAACACGATAACTTGTATACAATCGCAGTATCGTATAGTACTGGAGGTGTAAAGAAAAAAAAGTTATTTATTTCTATGGTCTATCTTGAAAATTGAAGGGGCTTCCAGTTTTCTACAGCTTGTAGCTCCTTCCATTTTGCATTTAGGCGAAATATTTATATAACATTTTTGCTTCCTCGAAACAAGTTCTGTCACAGCCCTTGATCACATTTTTCGTTTTTCGAAATTTTGCCCCAAAGAAACGTCCCACCCCCCATTAGTTATGTATGGTTCAACACGATTACTCGTATACAATCGCGGTATCGTATAGTACTGGAATAGTGCAGGAAAAAAAGTCATTTGGTCACATGGTGTATATTGAAAATTGAAGGGGCTACGAATTTTCCCACGTGTATATCTCGTTTTCTATGATACTTAGGCGAAACCTCAATATAACGTTATTTTATCCTCGTAACAGGTTCGTTTGTACCCCTCGATCGAATTTCATTTTCGGTTAGTTCGACCTCGTCACGAGGTCTCGTCCCCCTTCGCATGTTTATTTTCACCTCTCGGGCTATTTCTACGTTCGAAGTCGTGTTATATACGTGTGGCATCGGGACCAAGGATGCCGATCAGGTGCAAGTTGACAAATTGGCTCGATTAGGTGGCGTTTAAGGCTGGTATGTTTTTTCTTCGGATTTTAAGCCGCTCGCGATTCTCTAACTGGTTCGGAACGAACTCGATTTCGCCAAAGGAAGGAGGAGTGTTGGCGTTGGAAGTAGTACGCGTACTTTACGGAACGTCTGTCGTATGGTGAAAATTATCCCCCCTTTCGGCGGTAGTTGGTGTGCGTACCAGCAGCGTTTCTCGCTGGTGATAAACACGCGCGCGAAATGCGAAAATACATCGTACGTGTGTTTTCAAGTACAAGGTCGTCGGTCTCGCGTTTATTTGGCGCGCGTTCGCGATGGTGTGTATGTGCGGAGCTACGTCGTCTTCGAGATATGTACGTGTGCGCGGGGGATTTCGGTGTTTTGCCGACGCCCACGCGTGTTTATTCGACGCGTTCTCGTTAATAAACACATTTTTCGTTTTCAGGGCGGTTATCCGGCGAAATTGAAGAAAGTTTTGATCGTTACGGCTCCGTTGTGGTTTAAAGCTCCGTTCAAAATATTACGACTGTTTGTCCGCGAAAAGCTACGTGATCGTGTGTACACGGTTAGCATACCGCAGGTGAGTACCTCGACAAGGAGTGCATCTGGACGCGTGCTGAATGGTTGTGGTTACAGTTGGCGTTGCACATTCCGCGAGAATCTCTTCCAGTTCATCTTGGCGGTACGTTGACGGTGGCTCATGACGAATGGCTGTTACATTGTCTTAAAACCATAACGAATAAGAAAAATGAAGAAAATGGTATGGAAACGGCACCGACTCCAGCTACTAATGGCAACGCCTTCGATACGGAGATAAACGCGAAGGTATATGAGCGCCGATTGCCAAACGACGGTTGTTAATTTTGTCCCGTTGCAGCGCACCGAAGCCCTTAATGATCATACGAATTTCATAGAAAACGAATCCGAAGAGACGCGTAAAACGGGAAACAAACAATCTCAAGCATGGCAATGCTCTTCGTCAAACCTAGAAGGTACGTGGTGGTCATCGTGGTGTAGATGCGATAACCCCAATTCTCATTTTCGTATATTTTCATCGACCAATTTATCGCCAAAGTCGAAACGCCGAAAGATATTACGTGAAATATTAAAATAGTACTTGACAATTTGAAAAAAATTGGAAAAACTTACAATATGGCGATTCTCGTGTGAAAATACCCAACGAGGTATTCTCATCCGTGGATTTTTTCAGCTGTGATTTTGACCCCCCCCCCTCCCCCCGAAGTGAGGTTTTTCGTGATATCTCAAAAACTGAGGGAGTTCTGAGGAAAATCTGAATTAAAAATTGCTTCTTTTGATCCCCTACAAATTTCGTCTCAATATTTTTCACCTCAAGTTGAGCCCTGATTCATAAAATTTGTTTTTCGCGTGTTTTTCAACGCAAAAAAATAAAACTTTCTTGGTGGAAAATTTCAAAAACACGAAATAATGGTTTAAAAATGTTAAATTACGTTTAAAAACGATAAATCACTTGAAATATTACACAAAATTATGAAAAATCAAAAAAAATAATTATCAATTTGTGGAAAAAAAAGGAAGAAAATAACGAATATTTTTAAATTAAAATGCTAGAAAAATGCTTCACGAAAAAGTTGAATATGTTTTACTCAAATTAACGCCATAAAATAATGCAAAAAAAAACACAAAAAATTATGAAAAAAAGAATCGAAAATGTTTTTAAAAAAGTTCTAAAAAATGCTTGTGAAAAGAAATAATGCACAATTTTTCAAAACCAAAAAATAACTGAAAAAATCGAAATTCTTACAAAATAGCAAAAAAATTTGGAATTGTGATTAAACTCAAGAGATGGCACCTAAAATTAATGAAAAATTGCGCAAAAAAAATACTTGGAATTTCTTACGTGAAAACACTAAAATTACGCAAGAATTGAAAAAAAATAAAAAAAATAGAAATAATTTTTCAAAAGCGAAAAATAACGTGAAAAAAAATAAAAAATGTTGAAAAATTGCCAAAAAGAAACACAAAAAAAAATTTTATTTGGAGTAACTTAACAAAATAACGCAAAGAATCAAAAAAACGATGAAAAAAAATTAAAAAATGACTAAAACATATTTTAGTAAATTTATTAGAAAAGAAGTGAAACATAATTTCTCAAAAGCGAAGAAAAATGTAAAAAAAAAATTTCTTTTAAAAAAGTCGTAAACACATTAAACTTTACACTCGGCACAATTTTTGTTAATTTTGAAGACTGCTCACGTTTTAAAATTTCCAACTTGAATATGTCGAAATTTATGTTTTGGCAGTTAGAACAATAATAAAATTTTTTCAAATAATAAAATCTACCTTTATTCAAGATGAAATTTTGATTTTTTGAAAAATTATAAATTAATATTAGAAAAATAAATATTATTGTAGGATTAAATCTGTGAAAAACTAATAAAAAAACAATTGTAACAAATTTATTTCATGTCTAGAAAAAATAATTAAATTTAAGAAATATATATAAATCCCAGACGAATTTGCAATTTACAACTTAATATTAAAAATTATTAAATTGAACATTCTAATAAAAAAAATGTTTTGAACAATTTGAATTTCACCTCTAAACAAGCATTTAATTCTTATCATTAATTATTACATATTTATTGATTACGATACAAAATTAAATTATGCAGCAAAAACCCTAAAAATATTGAAAAACGACGAAAAAAAACATAAAGAAATTTTTTTATGATATAAAAAACCATAAAGAAAGAAAAAAATGGAAAAATGTCAGAAAAATATTAAACTGAAATCGCGTTAAAAATGAAAAATAATTTCTCAAAAATGGAAAACAACGTAAAAAAGGATAAAAAAATCCTGGCAATGTTTTTTTGTGAAATTACACCTCAAAATGATGCAAAAAATCAAAAAAGTTAGTTAAAAAGTAAAAAAATGTTTCAAAAAAAGGCGTAAAAAATTAGATGAGAAAAATAACGTGAAAAAAATGTTGAAAAATGGTAAAAATTTTTTCGTAAAATTTGAATTAAAATCTTTTTTTTTTTATATTTAAAATAACAAAATTGTATAAATGTTAAAAAAAATACTAAAAACACTAAAGACAATTTACTTCGTGAAACTGATAAAGTGAAAAGTTTGAAAGCAAAAATTCCTATCTTTTGTAATATTGACCCAAGGTTAATAAAATCGCGTTTTTTTTTTGTGAAATTGAACTAAAAAATTGAATTTGTTGAATTTTTAATCGTAAGAAAAAAAGATTGAAGACATATTACTAATTTTGTCGATAAAATTTTTTATAAAGTTCATTAAAAAATACGAAATCGTTGAAAATAAAAAATAATAAAAAACAAATGTTTATAAAATTTTTCTAAATTCGATTGGAAAATGTTTTTGGTAGAAAATTACCTCAAAAATTGAATAAAAATTAAAAAATTTGACTCTGAAAATTTGTATAAATTGTTGCAATTATTAAAAAAAAAAAAAAATTAATTTGTACTAAAATTAAAATTGCATCGACGAAAAAATGTAAATTTTAAATAAACGATTTTTTGCTTTACTTTGAACGAATAATACGATGGAATCTTTTAATGCAACGAAAGGTAAAAAAAATCTAAAAAATCATTAAAATTTGACCCACACACACTCCCCTCTTTCACCGCACCGCGTGCGGCTTATTAATGAGATATCAATTACCGGCCAAATGATAACGAATATTTGCATTTTATGCGATTACAGGAGAAACGTCACCACAGCCGGCAGCTTTATCATCAGCTTCGAGCGGATTTTCGGACGACGATAGTCTGCACTGTGATTCTAGTCAAGGTTTAAATATCGAACAATTCATCGAGACGGTAATCGAAAACGGAAGGAACGGTTTGACAAACGAGTATCTCGAAATAAAATCTCGACCTCCGGACGGTACATTTAACGATGCCAGGTAAAAATGGAAGAAAGTGCGAACGTTACTGCGTAACGAGAGACAAAAAACGCCTAGCGATGTTGAATTTTTGGACGATTTTTGTTCGCAGGCAACGTTCCAACCAGTCGAAAAATCGTTACACCGATGTACTATGCTATGATCACTCGAGAGTGGTGTTATCGCAAATCGGAGATGATATTTCGTCGACGTATATTAACGCCAATTTCGTAGATGGATATAAGCAAAAAAATGCTTTTATATCGACTCAAGGTAGACTAGAATTTTAATGGGGACAGGCGCCGTCGCGTTGCTCGTTTATCTGAATTTCGTACGAATTAATCAGAGATTAATTTCTATTCCCCTCGTCGGGGTTCGTTTTTTACGCTTGTGTAGGACCGCTGCCAAAAACATGCGCTGATTTTTGGCGTATGGTGTGGGAGCAGCATGTCTTAGTTATTGTAATGACGACCAGAGTATTGGAAAGGGGGCGTGTCAAGTGCGCGCAGTATTGGCCCGAGGAGGAAATTTCGGAGGAATTGATTTTTGCTCAGTTTAGAATTACCAACTACTCGGTGGAGAAATTTAACGATTATACAATCACTGGATTACAAATTACTAATTTGGAGGTAACGTATTTGCTATGAAGTGATGGAATTTTGAGTTTTTGTCGCGTATTGGTAATCGTGATGTAGTATTTTTTCGCTTGTATATTCGCAGTTGTGATTTTCAAGGGGAATTTTGCCCCGGTTATGTTGGTAGCAGTGAGATTTAAAATTTTCCTTCGGAAGGGTAATTTTGAGAATTATTTTTGGTGCTGAAAAATTTCTCAGTGAATGAAACGTATTGTAGATGATACGAGTAAAAAGGGAAAATGATCAATTTCTGGAAATTGGCAACACTGCTATGTCCAATTAGGTGCAATATTTAAGCAAATACGAAAATTTTCACAATTTGAAATTTTTTTATCGAATTTATCAAACCGTAATTGCACGAATATCTGAAGACGGCATTTGCGATAAAATTATAAAAATTTCAAGCAGTGTTACCAATTTCTGTTTTGAAAAATATCACAAATGATTTCGTTTTATTTTTCTTATGATATTCTCCCCCCTTCCTTCTTTTTGCAGTATTTGCGTATTTTTTTAACCTCAAAATGATCAAATTGATGTGGTAAAATTATAGCAGTGTTGCCAACATTTTTTTAAAATTCCCTATTTGAAAAACAAAAACGAAAGTTGTGTTGAAAAGTGTACAATGATCTAATGGTTTGAATGTAGATTGAAATTTTTTCTATTCTAAAGATTTAATCATTTTGAAATGAAAGTTGGCAACCTTGTAAATGAACCAAATTGTCAAAATAAATTGGTATAAATTTTAAAAACAGGGTTTCAAAAAATTTTAAATAATTTTTTTATTTCAATTAGTACTTTCTCGAATTATTAAAATCTCGCGTTCAAATTGGCAACATTGCGTTTGTTTTACGATCTCAATTCCACAGTTAATTATTGGCAACGTCGCATTTGATTTTTTATCATTATTTCTTGAAACCTGTAATTTATTGTTTCGTCTTTTTTGGATTTTTTTTTTTTAAATCAATTTATCAAATTTATAACAAAAAATCTCTTTAAATATCGTTGATTTGGCAACACTGAGTATATTAAAATCCCAAGGTTTTACAGTAATATTGGCAACGTTGCTAAACAAGCCTATCCGTGTATGGATTTTTTACTTCGACGTTTTTTATTGAGCTTATGTTGACTTGAAAAAAAAAATTTGACTTGAAACAGCTGTTGGAAATTTCACGAGAAAAATTTTTTGTTCTTACAATTTTTTTGTATCTTATTAATTTTGATTACAATTTTAACAGCTTCTAAAAAAATCAAATTACGACGAAATTTGAGAAAATATAAATAAGTTGTTAGTGTAGAAATTATTCCTCGTTTGATTTTCAGTAACTTTTTACCTGAGAAATTTTCCTCTCAAGTCACCCCAAACCTCACAAAAACGCCCCAGCTCAGAAATCTGATTCCATGATTCGTGAGGTTGACAATATAATAAATTTGTGACGAAATTAGACGAGTTATGAAAAAATGTTTGTTATAAGAAATATTTCTTATTTATTTTCCAACTTTTTTTGTCTGAAAAACTTTTTTCTCAAGTCATCCCAAAGCTCACAAAGACGCCCCAGCTGAAAAATCTCGTTCGCTATGCTAACAAAATGGCGGAATTTGAAAATATGAAAAAATGCTTATTATGAATAATGTTCCTCATTTAATTTCCAACTTTTTTTGTCTGAAAGATTTTTTTCTCAAGTCACCCCAAAGCTCACAAAGACGCCCCAGCTGAGAAATTCGTTCGCTATGCTAACAAAATGGCGGAATTTGAAGAGATACTGAGAAAATGCTTTTGTAAATAATGTTCCTTATTTAATTTCCAACATTTTTTGTCTGAAAAATTTTTTTCTCAAGTCACCCCAAAGCTTACAAAGACGCCCCAGCTGAGAAATTCGTTCGCTATGTTAACAAAATGGCGGAATTTGAAAAGATACGAAAAAAGTCTTGTGAAAAATATTCCTCATTTGATTTTCTACAATTTTTATATCAATTTCAAATCACCCCAAGCCTTTCAAAGACGCCCCAGCTGAGAAATTATTTCAATTTGAAACTGTTTGCAGACGGATGAAACGCGAGACGTGATGCATTATTTATTCACTTCATGGCCCGACTACGGCGTACCTCAAAGAGCAGTCGCTATGTTGGATTTCCTGAATAAAGTACGACAAGGGCAGGCGAACATGTTGAGCGAATTGGAAGATAAATGGGCTGGTCATCCCAGAGGTCCACCCATCGTAGTACATTGTTCGGCCGGTATCGGTAGAACTGGTAGGTGTACGTGTTTCATCGACGGATTATCGACAAATACTAACCGGAGTTCGTTTCAGGTACATTTTGCACGTTGGATATATGCATAAGTCGATTGGAAGACACGGGCTTGATCGATATACGTAACACGGTGGAGAAAATCCGATCCCAAAGAGCGTTCTCGATTCAGATGCCCGAACAATATATCTTCTGCCATTTGGCGTTGATCGAATACGCGTATCATAAGAAGCTAATATTGACGTTGCCCGATCTATCGTCGTTTGATATGTCCCACAGTGACGATTCCGATTGATATTTACCTTGGTGACGAGAAGGTCACCCATTTGACGCTTGATGGTCGAGCCTTTGCGACTCGCTGCAGCGGGTTGGATTTTTACGGTGGCGAGAATAGTTCCTATAGTTTGTATAGTCGAATACCTACTTAATGAAAGGTGTAGGAACGAATCCTTTTCTTCTTGTTCTTTCTGTTCGCGTGAATCATCACGACGGCCGCGGAACGGCCAATTTTACGTAGACTGTCGAAGGAAATACGGTTGTGGGATGATTTCCTGACGAAATTTTTTCTTTTTTTGGAAATTTTATACGTAGCTGAAGCTACCGTTTTACCAAAGTTTTAATGTTTTCCGACCGAATAGTGTAGTGAATTTTGCAGCATTATTTTCTATCCGTGTTTACCGAATGCCATGAATTTTTTATTTTTTTTTACAAGGGTTTTAGACTTTTTCGCGATTTCATTATGAACGTATGTTGATCTCCGAAATTGGAATCTTGAACCGTATTCTTCCATTGAAATCAAAATGTATTTTGTACGATAGAAAATGAATTTTTTCTAAATAATCCAACGTATTTTTTTAGTGCAATATAATAAATGTGTTTAGCTTTATATTATCTATTCAGTTTTTTTGTTTAGCATATATTTTAACGTATTTTTTCATGTATTATAAAGGTATTGAAACGTACCCCTCCCTTTTTCCCTTTCATCAATAAGCATGATAGTATTAGGAGTGAGTATCGTTTTTTTTCTTTTTTTTCTTTTTGTATATAATTATTAAAATGATATTATAAATGATAAGTTTTTATTCTTCGTGTTAAGACAAGTACGTATTCTGTTACCCTTATGATTTTTTTTTTTTTCATCGGTGTTCTATATTTTTTACTAACTATTTTTTTCTGAACGCATTTCTAAAATATGCTTTGTATTAATCGGTTGTAATTGTGTTATTTATTCGAGTGCCGAAAGTATTTCTATTCGAGAGTAATTTTTAGTAATTGATATATTTTTGTTTGAAACGAAGTTGTTTATTTAAGTGTGAAGGGGATTTGTTGCTGGGTTGAAGTATTGAGATTGTCCTATTTTTCGGTAGATTTTTCAAGTTGGTGAATTTTACTAGTCGAGTTGGAATTTTGTAAAAAACTGAATTTTAGATTATTTACATATCGGTTAATTTCGTGATTGAATTTTATTCTATATTTGTAAAGATAATTTTAAGCGATGGTAGTCATTTTTTACCCCCTCATTTCGCAAGGATGACCACCCCCCCCCCCAGAAATTGAAAACGCATGTGTAACGCTTCCTTTGAACTTTAAGTGTTAAAATATTTCATGGGAATTATTGCTTGAAATATTTTCTAGATTTTTGGTAATCACGAAAATTTCATTTGAAACGGCTCTTTTTTCCAAATTTGAGGAAATATTGTCTTGTTTTATTATAGAAATACATAACATGATTTGGTCAAATTTGTATTTAATTTTTAATTCGAGGAGCAAGGAATGTTTTAAGTAAATATTTTATATTAATTAAAATTGTAAAAAAAATTAGAGAATAAGTTTTGTTTCAAAAATTTCTCTCGTAAGTGGCCCCAAATCCCATAAAAATATCCTTTGGGTTTTATTTGCAGTGCTGACAACGTAGTCAAATTATGGCAAAATTTAATAAGATACGAAAAAATTTTCAACCTAGAAAATGTTCTTTATTTAATTTCCAGTAATTTTCGTTTCAAAATTTTTTGTCCAAAGTTGACCCAATTTTTAGAAAAACGCCCCCATTTGGGAATTTTGTTTGAGGTGGTAACAAAATTGCAATATTTGAAAAGATTCAAAAATTTTTATTTAAAAAAATGTGTTTCGTTTAATTTTGTTTCAAAAATTTTTCTCCAAAGTTGCCCCAATCCTTGGAAAAACGCCCCAATTTGGGAATTTTATTTGCAGTGCTGACAACGTAGTCAAATTATGGCGAAATTTAAAAAGATACGAAAAAATTGTTAACTTAGAAAATGTTCTTTATTTAATTTCCAGTAATTTTCGTTTCAAAAATTTTTGTCCAAAGTTGCCCCAATCTTTAGAAAAACGCCCCAATTTGGGAATTTTGTTTGAGGTGATAACTAAATTGCAATATTTCAAAAGATTCAAAAATGTTAAAATTTGAAAAGATACAAAACAATTTTTATTTAAAAAAATGTGCTTTATTCACTTTCCCGTGAATTTTTTGTCTCAATTTGCCCCAGTTTCACGAAAACATCCCAAAGTGGGAATTTTCTTTGCGGTGCTGACAATGTTGTCGGATTATGGCAAAATTTAAAAAGATACGAAAAAATTTCCAATATAGAGAATGTTCTTCATTTAATTTCCGGTAACTTTTGTTTCAAAAATTTTTCTCCAAAGTTGCCCAATCCTTGGAAAAACGCCTCAATTTGGGAGTTTTGTTTGCAGTGTTGACAAAATGGCAAAATTTGAAGATACAAATTAATATGAAGCGATTTTCGTTCAAAATTTTTTTTGTAAAAGCATTATTTAAATAAATGGGGAGGGGGTGGAACCTCTGAAATAAGGGGTGAGTAATTTTTTTGTGGTTTAGCGTACTGAAAACAAAAATTAATTCTTAATATGTATTTTTTAACTATAAATTTTACCAAATCTTTGATTTTTCTTGTGGAAATATTGGAAAACGTTTTCTCAAATTTGAGTAGGAAGGGTTGCTCCAAATTGAATTTTTGTAGTTACCAAATTTGTAGAAAATGTCTCAAGGAGTAATTTTTATTGCATAATTTTTTTCGTCAAATCAATGGGAGAAGAGGTACAAGCGTTTTTAATTTTGGGGGTTGGATCCTCCGAATAGGGAAGGTTGAGAAGTGGCTGCTATTGCTTGAAATCATCTTTTCAACGAGTAGAACAAGAATCAATCGCGAAATTATTTCGAGCAATTTGATAAAATTTTATATAAATGACTTTTCACGTCGTCGCTCAAGTCTGAAAATTTGGGTGAATTTTTCTGTACAATGGTGATTTTCTCTGATTCGTATTTACCTGACAAGACATATCAAATTGAATAAATTGAAATTGAAAAATATTAATTTTTCATCGTTTCGGAGTGTTTGGATATTTTGAAAGAAAAAACGAATAGAACCAAATAAGCAGCCAGCTTCGTTGTATATTTGGACGAAGTATTCGTAAAATAATTAAGACTGGTGACAAGACGGAAGTAAATATTTCTTTGGTTACGATTGGTGTGAAATTGGACTACTTGGCCAAAATTTTTCCAAGAAATTGAACATCTTGGTGAGATATATAGTCATCGAAAAGTAAGTGGCTGGTTTACGTTCCATGTTATCCTGACGTTTCTGCGGCATCACCAATTGGACTTGTTTTTTCATCAAATCATCATGCAGATCTTTGGGTATTTGGACCTTGAAGAGGAATTTATTTAGAGCCGGTGTACTCACCGTTTGCACGGTTTCTTTGGCCTCGAAACCAAATCCCGAGAAATTCTCGATGAAAAAAGAACATTTACGTCTCGGATTCTTGATTAGATTTCATGTAGGCGTATTTAATCACCGTTGTGTTAATAAAATGATAAATCAAGGTTTATCGTTTACCGACTCATTTTCAGCCTTTAATCGAGGAAATACAGAAGTAAACGCAGATAATTTGAAACAAAGAAAATGATTCTTTTACATCAAATTAAGAACATCTTTCTCAGCGCCGAGCCACTGGGAGGGAAAGGAAAACTTTCCATTTTAACCCCTCACCCCACCCAAAAGGTGCATCTTGATTACAAAAAGGAGAAATTATGGCGTATACGAACCAATTATTTTTTTACATTGATAGAAATGAATTTTCTTGTAGAAATCCGTTCCCCTCGGCAGAGTTCAAGTCATAATGCACACTTTTTGAGGTCATATTCGTAATTAGCGACCTCGATTTAGTAATATTCGACTCTTCGATCGATGATCTACGCCTTAGATCACATTGAAACAATTTACATATGTAAATCAACGCCTACGCGTCCGCAGGGTATGCAATCCAAACGACACGTAAAAACAAATTAATTAATTACCGCTGTTCTAACGGGTAGAATTTCGTAAAAAAATGTCTCATTTTACTAAAGTAAGGTCGCTGGACGCGAATATGATCTCAAAAACATACAATCGCCGAGGAATTTTCGAAATCGGAATTCGACCGGATGCGCCGTACGTGCTAGAGCGAAACCGATGGCGGCAATCGATTCTACGGGTCCGAAAACCATCATTTTGACACCTCACACGTCTTTGTCGGTCTTGTAGGGCTCAAAATAAATCTATTAATAGTAACAAGTGTTTCATGAATACGTAATTAGGTAAAAATGACGTTTTTTCACCTAATTACGTATTCATGAAACGCATTTACTTGTATTGAATTTATTGAGAAATATTACAGCGCTATCTATCGGATAATTTCTGAACTCAGGGTACAGTAAACAAAACAGAGATTGAATTTCGTAATCGTGAATGCTACCTTGACAGTCGCCATCTTCGTTTGGGTTGTTCGAAATCGAAAATTTTGAAAAAAATTTCAAATTTAGGGATCGTGAGTGGTATCAATCTCTTCAGCTCGTTCCCACCATTGCATATCTGGTTGAATTGTTCCGAAATATTCACGCAATCAAGAGTAATTAACGCTAATTGTTGAAGTTACTGATAACAAGTTCGTAACAATAGAAATCAGTGTGTCCTTCATATCAGTGAAAATGACCAAAGTTTGGAATTTTTTTCCAAGCCTCCTAGAGCTAACTTAAAATATGTGAATTTCACCCGTTACAATTATACGAAATTAATAATTAATTCAACATCCCAGTACCTATTCATAGTGACCAGTTAGGAAATTTTGAAAATATTTCATAATTTCTTAACGCATGCTAACAAGGTTTATGGGCATGAATCGTTATTGTATTATAATTATAGACAGCTTCGTTGGTGTCAAGTACAGTATAACAATTATGTGTACGCATCAATTTATTATATTCATCCATAAATTCATCCACGAGGTGTTCGGGGATGCGGCGTTGAAAAGGATTAACCGCTTCCATCGAATCTGTGGGAAAAAACACGATTCAACTCTTAATTTCATTTTATTTTGGTATTAATACTAACCCAGCAAGATCTCTTCTGAGGGGTAAGTGAATGATTTCGAGTGGAGAGTTGACTCAAGCACTTCAAAACCGAGGTTTTTCATCAACTCCGAAACTTCAGATACGGGATCGATACTATTATGATAGAGACAAGCATACATTGCATAATTCTAAAAAGGGAAACATTTCAATACACGCATAATTATATTAGATTTAAACGTTATATTTTGAAACAAATCCAATACTTTCAAATACATCGACCATCTCGATCGACCCCCGATCATACCATAAATTTTGTCGCCATCGTGAGTAGTCAAAAACATTAATACCGCGTGGCCTCCTGGTTTCAACATGGAGTAAATATTTTTCATAGCCGTCCTAGTCGAAATTACAAAAAATCATTACAACTGCTACATTGCGTTTGTACACGTATATGAAAATTTGAAAATTAGGCTCGTACCATTGATCGGTAACCCAATGTAAACAATACGAGGAAAATATTATATCAAAACTGGAATTATATTTTTCGCAGTATTTCGGATCACTGATATCCATCACATCGAAGACGAGACGAGGATCCTGATAATTACTCGATGCAAATTCAACCATCTTTTCGGAAATATCACCACCAACCTACGTTTGATACAAAATAATACATTTTTTCTATAAAAAGACGCGCTTCAGTTGATTCACCACACTCACTAATTTTCCTTGTTCTGAGAGCAAAGGTAATATGTTCTTATATGTGAATTCTCCAGAACCACAGCCGACATCTAAAATGCTTTGATTGCTATTTCGTTTGAATAAATATAGATGCTTTAGCAATACTTCTTCGGCATCTCGAACCTGCAGTGATTGATGTGTGGAATAAGCTTGAGCCGATGCGAATCTGCAAAGAAATAAAGAACCAGATGCGAACTAGAGGTTGCCCATCTACCAATAATCCTTATCTTTGTACTTTGTAGTCGTTTTCCCTTGTGACCTCATCACAACAGAATGAGATCCGATTTTCACCAAATTTTGAACATACCTTGCTGCATGCCCATAGATCCATAGGATAAGTATTTTTCCACTAGCTCCAAGATGGGGAGAGAGTAGGTGCAAAAACGTATTTTAAGAGGTCAGACGTTAAATTTTTTCCAATATCGACCCATTCCGTGGTCAAAATAATGTTTTTTTTTCAAATAACTCAAAATTAATTTTGGCATGTCATTACAGTAGTCCAAAACAGCCAAAAAACGTGATTTATGGTTGTATGGCGATTAAAAATTTTTTTCATGTCTCTTCTATGTTTTTAAGGTCACTGAGTGCGAACCTGAGGCCATTTTTCATTTCGGAGCGAGAATGGACCACAGGGGAGGAGTTAGACTTGAAAATTGTAGATTTTAACTTGCGGGCCATTTCATGAAAATCTCATAAAAATATGACGCTCAATGTCATTTTTTTTGGACTCGTTTACTTTTTTAATCAAAATCACCAAGAAAATAATAAAATTATATACTTACACTGATGATTTACGTCGAAACATTTTGAGAAATTTGCTCACCCAAGTGCTTTCTTTTCAATCAAAGTACTGAAAAAATTCAGAGATTCAATTCAAGGCTCGAAATTTCAACGTGTCCACATTTATTATCACTATTTTATGTTTGTTAATAACTTTTACGAATGTGCCAAAGAAGTACTCGAGTAATTTTCAGGTTAATAAGTAGTCCATAAAAGTTCTCAAGGTTAAGGAGAACTGTTCTTCACACAACTAAATATAGTTCAAAAATAAAAAAACTACGTTTAGGTCAATATGAAAAAAAATTATCACTCGGTTGACATTATAACGAGCAACAATAGCCAAGTTCATTATCAAATTAATATCATTTTTCAAGACAAAACAAGTTGCATGGATTTTAAATTTTGAGAATCTTATAATATTTGGAAAATATACTTTAAAAAATTAACATAAAAAATTAGTTTAACGTCATAAGATCCTGTTGATGCGTTTGTATAATTATGTAGCGTTTGGTTTTAATTTGATTTCTCTTCACCAAATTTGAATTTTAAGTTATGGTAAATTTTAACGAGTTACTGAAAGTTTCTAGAAATCGTATAAAAAAGTAATTTTATTTTCTCGATTGATCGCATATTTTTGATAAAAATACAGAATACCATGGTATTCTGAAGATTAAATAAAATTTTTCTTTTTCCAATAATAAAATGTTCAGCTAAATACAACGGCATCGTGAAACTGGGCACCGTTTTGGCGTTAAACCAAAAAAAAAAAAAAAATTAATTTCAATTAATATTAAATTTATTTTCGGTTCTTCTTTTTGTTTTCCAAGTTCCAACACTCCAAGACAACAAAACAAAAGTATGCTTCGTGGCTGCGCAAGAAAATATTGCAACAATCTAGAAGAAATACGATAAATTCATCTATATTGAATACTGAAATAAAACAATAAACAAATATATTTTTAAATTTAAAGCAATTTAATTTAAATTTAAATAAAAATAAAAAATACGCAAACAAAAACTAGGTACCTGATACCTATTTATTAATTTCACGTCATGACGTCAATTACTCGAAATTCAAAAACTTCGAAATTCTTGTTATCAACAAGATGATTCATTCTTATTGATAAAACTAAGAAATACTTCTCAAATTCTTGACATGTTCTTGATTATTCGACAAGTTTTTCGATAGTTTCGTCGTTTAAATCAATTATTCGATGAATTTGCATAAACACATCTCAGTTACTTGTTCTGACTACGCATCACAACTATCATGAACCAGAAATACAGGCAAGAAAAACTACCAATTTTGACTCCGGAAGAACGCCTGAAAGAAATAAGCGACCGGAGCGATTTGAGTAATTACCAAGTCAATGGCCCGTTAGTAAGGTAAAACAGCTACGTTCAATCACATAACATCCTTCAATGATATCTAATTGCTTGACAACTTCGCAGATACTACAGATCCGGTGCTCAAATAATCAACATGGCCGAAGAAAGCTGTAACAATAAGCAGTACGAAGACGCGTTCTTTTATTATATGAGATTCATAACGTATGCACTATCTCATTACTACTTACTCAATTACGATTGCTTTCATGTATACTTCATTTTTAAGGTTATTTTTGGAGAAACTTCCATCTCATCCGGATTACAAGACTGTACCAGTGAATTTACGCCAAAAGACGACTTCTCAGCTACAAAAATCTCTCGGGGTTGCTGAAAAATTAAAAGTACAATTACGTGAACAATTTACCAAAGAATATGAGGTAAAGTTTAAAAATATCGTCGATCGAGATCGATTATAATTTATCGACGAATTTAGGAAGAAATGCAACTACAAGCGTTGAAACGTAAAGAAGAAGAAGAACTGCAACACAAGAGACTTCAGGAGTTGAAATTGCAGACGACGGATTCAAATCCTCCGGAAAAAGTCCGATCTGGTTCCTATGTGAAAGAGAGTAGCATTAAGCAAGTTCCTTATATACCGGATGATTTCTTAGTGTATGATCTTCCTGATACCGAACCAGTTACTCCGAAGACTGATACGAGGTATTGCTTTTTTGTATATTTTTCAATGACTCGTCCCTAACGAATTATTTATTTAGTGCGAAGAAGCCCGGAATAGATAGAAGTACTAAACCGCAAACGAATACTTTCAAAGATAAAACGTACTCGTCGCATTTGAAGACGGTTATAATTCCATCTCGTATGATGCAAACTTTCTTAGTTTTAGCCCAGAAAAATACCAATAATAATATCGAAACTTGCGGTATATTGGCAGGAAGAATGGTACTTGGCGTTATTTTTGTGGATAATTTTTGCATTATTCTAATTGGTTGATTTTGCAGAAATCCAATATGCTAATAATAACTCATTTATTGATTCCAAAGCAGTACGGAACTTCTGATTCGTGTACCACTGATAACGAAGAAGACCTGTTCAATTACCAGACTGAACATAATTTATTAACACTCGGCTGGATTCATGTAAGAGTTGCGAAATATTAATCGACGCATGACGCATACACCTATAATGTTTCACTTTCCACAGACACATCCTAGTCAAACGGCATTCTTATCTAGTGTCGATTTACATACCCATTATTCTTACCAATTAATGTTATCAGAAGCCATAGCCATTGTTTGTGCTCCTAGTTATAACGAGTAAGTACGAAGTAACTTGACTCGAGGTGTTGTAATTTTTTCATGGTACGAATTGGCAACGTCGCTATTACGAATATTTCTCATGATATTGCTTTTGTTTGCAGAATTCGATTTTTCCGTCTAACTCCAAATTACGGACTCGATTTTATTGGAAATTGTCGACAGAAAGGATTTCATCCGCATCCATCCGATTTACCATTATTTCAGGTAATATAAAATAGTCAACTTGATTCGTTATTCGTTATTAACGTTTGAATTTTTTCAAGGATGCCGAACATTGCGAAAAAGATGACACTATGGCCGTCGAAGTGGTCGATTTCAGAAGATGAAGTATATTTGTACCTTTTCACGAAACGCGTATTCCAGCACTAACACGTTACCATTGGTCGTCGTCAATTAATTTACCAATTTTTCATTTTGAAGCACACGTTTCAAATAAAACAGCGGTCACGTTAATTTCCGCCGAATAATTAACCTTAATTTTTATATTTTCGATAATTCCGCCATTTTGAAAATCGGTTGTAAGTACGATTTGATAGCTTCGTGTGTATGTGATTTCTGAAGTTTGAATAATTAGTAAGTCTTTCTTTAATGACGTGAAACCTCTAAAGATGTGTGGCAAATTGTCACCAAAATATGTATTTATTTAATATATTGCAGTTGAAAACTTGGTTTTGTTTCGAGGATTTTATACGAATTTCACTCTCTAGTGATATTTCGAATCATCAGATTCAATTAACGTATACTCGAAGTTCGTATTTCATACAACTCTATAAATTCAGCGAAGCTTCAAAGTGGTGTAAGATGTGTAAAACTGTTAAAAAAATAAAATATTACACAAATGCGAGTGGGAGTTTCATAAAAATTAAATTATTTAACGCCGTAGTATTTACTATTTAGTTGAACATTTCCTTATTCCTTATGGAAAAAATAAAAATTTTATTATATCTCAAAAAAGCAACTGATACTTATTTGGAATTTTGTTCAAAAATGAAGTTGTGATAAATCGTAAAAATGAAATTAATTTTTTATTGAGAATCACCCATTAATTATTACGTTGAAAAAACTCGTTAAAATTTACCATAACTTAAAATTCAAATTTCGTGAAGAGAAATAAAATTAAAACCAAACGTTGCATGTGTACAAATGCGTGATACAAAGTACAACAGGATCTTATGACGTCAAACTAAAGAGAGTGCGTATTGCGTTACCTTTTTGTAAAAATTAATTACGCGAGTTCTAATTAGCCGATTTTTGAATTTTTCTTCGATGTTAATTATGTTTTCCAAATATAAAATTTTTAGAATTTAAAATTCATTCCACTTGTTTATTACATGTATTAAGCAAACCTCTGGAACCTTGTGATTTACATTAACGTCAGGTGAGTATATTTGAAAGTTTAATTAATTAAAGTTTCAATTATACATTTATCCTTCGGAATAAAAATGTTTCAATTTTTAGCTTCGTTATTTCCAAATTTTCCTTTTTTAGATTAGAGAGGAAAACAAAATATCCAGAGTTCTAGGGTGCTCGACGATAATATACAAAAATATGTAAATATGTACATTGTACACGTGTGTGATAAGCTGTGATAAGCCTCGTTGAATTGTAAACACAATTTTTAATAATTATTTTTAAAAATCAAATGCGGTATTCAAATTGAGTGGAAAAACATTACTTTAGAACTTGCGAGGTCATTGACTCTGTCAATTTTCAAACCATATACAAGACAATTTACATCTATGTGATCTAAATGGTAGTTCTCATTATATTTTTCAGACATAACCCAGAATCGGTTCTATAAAAAAATATTTTAAACTCTTAATTAATTCAAGAACAAATTTTAGAACATAAAATTAAGTTATCGATTTCATTATGTGACGACTTTATTCTGGCACGTCACACGTAGTAGGTCGCTTTATAAGTGGCAACCCAACGAGAGACTTTGGTACTTTCAAGGGGGGGGGGGGTATCAAAAATATTCGTTCGTAAACGAACGATAGACAAACTTCATCCCTCAATAAAGGAGGAGAAAGCAAATCGAAGATGCGCTTAGATAGCGACACTTTCCAAAAATAGATCATAATATTAATACATATATCTAATAGATATATCAAGTGGTAATAGGTAATCATCATCATCAAAACTCGAATAAACAAGGTGCAATTTATTTGTTAAATATGGCAATCGAATATATCCATAAAGAATATGTAAATACGATTGAGCTACTAAGAGCAATGTTCATGAGGTGGTTTTCACTATACATAGCATTCGCGACATACTTTACCTTCGAGTAGGAAAGTGTATCTGTTGACTGGTTGCGCACACCACATGTGTTCAGACATACACACACACCAAGTAGTGTTACTCATGACAAACGTCGACATATTTCATCTACGAGTAGGAAAGTGTACCGCGAACGCGACCTGTTGACTGATTGCGCACATCACCTGTGTTCAGACATACACATACACCAGGAAGTATTGCCTCCCAACGAACGTCATCCATTCGCCTATCACTCAGGCATGTAATTAATAATTATAGAATTACTTAAAATATGTGAATTTCACCCATTACAATTATAAGAAATTAATAATTAATTCAACATCCCAATATTCATAGTGACCAGTTAGGAAATTTTGAAAATATTTCATAATTTCTTAACGCATGCTAACAAGGTTTATGGGCATGAATCGTTATTATGTTATAACTATAGACAGCTTCGTTGGTGTCAAGTACAGTATAACAATTATTTATACGCAACAATTCATTATATTCATCAAGAAATTCATCCATGAGGTGTTCGGGGATGCGGCGTTGAAAAGGATTAACCGCTTCCATCGAATCTGTGGGGAAAAACATGATTCTACCCTTACTTCCATTTTATTTTGTTATTAATACTTACCCAGCAAGATCTCTTCTGAGGGGTAAGTGAATGATTTCGAGTGGACAGTTGACTCAAGCACTTCAAAACCGAGGTTTTTCATCAACTCCGAAACTTCAGATGCGGGATCGATACTATTACGATAGGGACAAATATACATGGCATAATTCTAAAAAGGGAAATATTTCAATACACGCATATATTAGATTTAAACGTTATATTTTGAAACAAATTCAATACTTTCAAATACATCGACCATCTCGATCGACCCCCGATGATACCATAAATTTTGTCGACACCGTGAGTAGTCAAAAACATTAATACCGCATGGCCTCCTGGTTTCAACATGGAGTAAATATTTTTCATGGCCGTCCTAATCGAAATTACAAGAAATCATTACAACTGCTACATTGCATTTGTATATATGAAAATTTGAAAATTAGGCTCGTACCACTGATCGGTAATCCAATGTAAACAATACGAGGAAAATATTATATCAAAACTGGAATTATATTTTTCGCAGTATTTCGGATCACTGATATCCATCACATCGAAGACAAGACGAGGATCCCGATAATTACTCGATGCAAATTCAACCATCTTTTCGGAAATATCACCACCAACCTTGTTTGATACAAAATAATACATTTTTTCTATAAAAAGACACGCTTCAGTTGATTCACCACACTCACTAATTTTCCTTGTTCTGAGAGCAAAGGTAATATGTTCTTATATGTGAATTCTCCAGAACCACAGCCGACATCTAAAATGCTTTGATTGCTATTTCGTTTGAATAAATATAGATGCTTTAGCAATACTTCTTTGGCATCTCGAACCTGCATCGATTGATGTGTGGAATAAGCTTGAGCCGATGCGAATCTGCAAAGAAATAAAGAACCAGATGCGAAGTAGTGAGGTGAACTAGAGGTTGCCCATCTACCAATAATCCTTATCTTTGTACTTTGTAGCCGTTTTCCCTTGTGACCTCATCACAACAGAATGAGATCCGACTTTCATCAAGTTTTGAACATACCTTGCTACATGCCCATAGATCCATAGGATAAGTATTTTTCCACTAGCCCCAAGATGGGGGAGAGTAGGTGCAAAAACGTATTTTAAGAGGTCAGACGTTAAATTTTTTCCAGTATCAACCCATTCCGTGGTCAAAATAAAGTTTTTTTTTTTCAAATAACTCAAAATTAATTTTGGCATGTCATTACAAAACAGCCAAAAAACGTGATTTATGGTTCTATGACGATTAAAAATTTTTTTCATGTCTCTTCTATGTTTTTAAGGTCACTGAGTGCGAACCTGAGGTCATTTTTCATTTTGGAACGAGGATGAACCACAGGGGAGAAGTTAGACTTGAAAATTGTAGATTTTAACTTGCGGTATGTCAAAATGTATATTAAAAATTTGTCTATTCTTAACATCGCCATTTTATAAAAATCTCATAAAAAGATGACACTCAATGTCATTTTTTTTGGACTCGTTCACTTTTTAATCAAAATCACCACAAAAATAATAAAATTATATACTTACACCGATGATTTACGTCGAAACATTTTGAGGAATTTGCTCACCCAAGTGCTTTCTTTTCGAACAAAATACTGAAAAAATGCAGAGATTCAATTCAAGGCTCAAAATTTCAACATGTCCACATTTATTATAACTATTTTATGCTTGTTAATGACTTTTGCGAATGTGCCAAAGAAATACTCGAGTAATTTTCCGGTCTCTTAGGAGGTAGCCCATAAAAGTTCTCAAGGTTAAGGAGAACTGTTCTTCACACAACTGAATATAGTTCAAAAATAAAAAAACTACGTTTAGGTCAATATGAAAAAAAATTATCACTCGGTTGACATTATAACGAGCAACAATAGCCAAGTTCATTATCAAATTAATATCATTTTTCAAAACAAAACAAGTTGCATGGATTTTAAATTCTGAGAATCTTATAATATTTGGAAAATATACTTTAAAAAATTAACATAAAAAATTAGTTTGACGTCATAAGATCCTGTTGATGCGTTTGTATACGTAACGTTTGGTTTTAATTTAATTTCTCTTCACCAAATTTGAATTTTGAGTTATGGTAAATTTTAACGAGTTACTGAAAGTTTCTAGAAATCGTATAAAAAAGTAATTTCATTTTCTCGATTGATCGCATATTTTTGATAAAAATTCAGAATACCATGGTATTCTGAAGATTAAATAATAAAATTTTCATTTTTCCAGTAATAAAATGTTCAGCTAAATACAACGGCATCAAATAATTTAATTTTTGTGAAACTGGGCACCGTTTTGGCGTTAAACGAAAAAAAAAACAATCGCATTTTTTTTAAATTTGGCTTTTCCAACTTTGAGCGACCCCTAAAGGAGCTAAAACCATCTGGATGAAAAAAACTTTGGATCGATGCGGAATCTCAAATCTTAGGTCATATGCGGAGTGACATTTTTAGTCGAGGCTCAATTTTTTGAGAAACCGCTTTTGAGTAAAAGGGATTTTTTTGAAAATTTATCATCTTTGGGGTACCACAGCTCCCCCTATGGGTAACGTACCGGTCTTCAATTTTTTTTGAAAATGCCTAAATTTGATACAAAATCAGACAACTTTGAATCCAGTTTTTGACGCGCGATATCTCTGGAATGAAGACCGAGCGGGGGATAAAAATGAAACGTTTTTTGTAGAGAATTTACTCGGCTTTAATTTTTAACTGAACTATTTTTACGATTACACCCACGGCCGCCGAGAAAAATGCGGAAAACTCAAATTTTTGACCTTTGACTTTGAATAACTCAAGACGCAGAAGTCAAATCGATGAAGACTTTTGACATTTCATTTGTAATGGTCATCTAAAGTTTAATATTGATTTTCAGCTTTCTGGGTGGTTTTTGCATGCACAATGTCTACATTGACCAGACCAGGATCTGGTAGGATCTTGAGGCGTCGCAACTCGCCTTTAAAAAACACGACTCAAAATTTTTTTCTCCGTTTCTATGGCTTCAAATTAAATGCGGTTTTTTGCATCAATGTTAGAATTATTAGTACATTTTTTTTTTTTTCAAAAAATCGGAAACTTGGTACATTCTTCGAAGTTTTTCCACGAGTACAAGTATTTTCAAACAATTAAATGAAGAAAAATAGTAGTCCATTCAGTAAAAAAAATATAATATGTACTCACTTACTCACTGAAAAAACTAATTGTGAAAAAATACCGAAAAAATCACCCTTTAGGTTTATTTAAATTGAAAATTACAGTTGTCTAAGACAAATCGCAACTCTTATTCCTTCAATGTATGATAAAAACAACACAGAAGTAACCGTCTACACACACTATTCAAGATGATCTGGAATTCTGAAAAATCGTAATCGGCGAAACATGCGTAACGAGCGTAATCAAAAAACGCGAAGTTATTCTTGAAAAACATAAATGATCATAACACGGCATATTCGGCGTAATTATTGCAACCAAAAACTTGGCGTAATCAGCATAATGTAGAGCATAAACAATGTTTTGATGAAGGCCACATTGCGTGTAGCCGAAAGTTAAAAATTATAAAAAATTAGTTATTAGTTATAAATAATAAAACTCATCACATCAGAATATCACAAGTTTCAACATGACAGCTATTCGATGTACGAGAGTGGTTTGAAAAGTTCCGGTACTCTCGATGAAAAAAACGTATTTTTACACAAAGTACTCTTTATTTTTCAACATAATCGCCCTTTAAAGACACGCATTTTGTCGCTCAGACAATTTTTCAACATTCGCAGAATACGAGGTTGCGAGGAGGCCTTTGAAATATCTGTTTACCGCTGAAATAACTTCGTTATTGTTGGAAGAATGCTGTCCACCTAGCCATTTTTTAAGGTTAGGGAATAGATGATAGTCGCTGGGAGTCAAATCTAGCGAATATGGTGGATGAGGGGGTTGGAACCCTTGATCTTTGATTTTCAACATCGCGATTGCTGACGTGTGGGCCTTCCAATCGAATAACCAATGACGGATTCGTGTTCAGAGGGGTTGAATCAACTAGAAAACATACCTCTGGTGTGATACACCCCACAGGAGACGACTTGAGGTGGGATAAATGAAGATTTCCTTGTATTTTCATCAAAATTGCACGGTTTTTGACCTACAAATGTAACGATTGCGCAAGTACTATGCTTCCAATGGAAAAACCAATGGCTAATTTGTGTTCAGAAGGGTCAAATTAGCGAGGAAACATGTCTGAAATGTGTATTAGCCTTTGAGGATTGACTTGAGGTGGGATGAATGTCGTTTTCTTCGTATTTTCACTAAAATTGCATTTGTGTTTTACACACAAATGTAACGATTGTGCAAGTGCTACCCTTCTAATGGGAAAACCAATGACGAATTCGTATTCAGGAGGGTCGAATTATACGGAAACAACATCAAAATCACTTTCGTAACCCAAAGCCCCAAAATGGGGGAGTTGCCCTTTTTCTCAAGTGTCCTCCTCCCCCGTATGGAAGGTTTTGTGGTTCGTCGTTTTTTGGTGTTAACCGCTTAAGACTATTTACACAATTATATTCGTAAGTTGAAGGGAAATAGATGAATTTGTCTCTCTAAATTCATAATTATTCATAAAGAAAAATTGATAATTCAAAAATATTCAGGTAAATTTTTTTTAATCAGATTTTGAATTGAACTAGAGATTTTACTCAATTTGGCTCTGAATTTGAACACTTATTTCTCACATGATGAGCTGAAATATTTTTATGCTCTTTTCGTCTTCGGTCTTCATACTGTAATATAATGTTTATTTTATAATAACACAAAAAAAAATTACCAAAAGAATAATACAGTGTAACTTATTCATCCTTTTTCTTGGTGTGAAGTAGAAGTATTAAATTTAAATAATTTAATAATTAGACCTAATTAAATAAATCCGACCAACGAATAATGCAAATTGAAAATTTTTATGTTCAAAATCGTATATGAAATTAGACGTTCTGACGTTCATAGAATGACATGGTTCAAAAAGACAATAAATAACTCAAAAACAGTGACGTCAGCACAACCAACCGAATCCTGTAATGTTACGCTCTTTTGGTTTGCTGTTTTCCTATCTTGCTGGTAATTTCTCACTTGCTTGTCACTTTATAATATTAAAATCAAGACACAAAAAAATAGACCATCTTTTTCCTCTATACTATTTATGCAACAACCGTTTTCCCCTAGATTTAGATCATATGATATGATTAGGGGAAATTTTCTTCCCACCAAATTATGTACTAGATATACAACAACAGTTTTCCTATAGATTTGCGTATTTGGATACTGGACCGGCGATCGTGCATGGGACCAAATACTACGCGCTGATTGGCCCATTCCCTCCACACATTTATATGTATCTATAA